>LMYD01000515.1:0-10201 GCA_001630595.1 Pseudogymnoascus sp. BL308 | reverse complement strand
CCGTCGGCTTCCTCGCCGGCACCGCCGCAAGCCCACTCACACTCCTATGCGCCGCCCTCGGACTACCCTCATACGTCCTCGCCTCGCTGCTCTCGCTGACGCTGCGGCGATCATCCTCGCCCGCCCCGTAATCCGCGCGCTGCTCGGTGGCGAGCGGAGACGGCTTTGTGAGTTTCCCCCCTCGGACTGCCGGTTTGGGTGGGTACTGCGCCTGCTGGCTCCCCGAGGGGGAGGAGTCAAGCGGTTCCTTGGGCGGACGCGCGGGTCCTTGGTCCTGGTGGGCGTAGTGGCCCTGCTGGCTGTCTTCCGTGCCCGTCGTGCCGTTGCTGTAGCGGTTCACATTCGCATTCTGCGGCAAGCGGTCCAGACTCGTAGTGCTCCCCCAGTCGACGCTGCGCGGACTGCCCATGCCCCTGAAGTCCACGGCCTCGCGCTCGAGAGTGCCCTGGTAATGGTGGCCCGTGCGCGGCTGCGGGTGCTGGAGGTTGAGGGAGTTGCGGTGGGCTTTGTACTTTGGGTCTTCCGGCGGGAGGAGGCTGGAGAGGTCCGCGTCGTCGGGATGGTGTTGTTGTTGGTCTTGCTGGGATCGCTGCTGGGCGAAGCTGTCGGCGCTCTGTTGCAGCGGCAGCGTAGCGGCAGAGAAGCCGCTGTGCAGTTTATCACCCCCGTACGGGTCGTGGTCGTAATTCCCTAGATCGCTACCGCTGCGCGACGGCGGGTGGCTGGTCGTATGCGGCGAGTTGGGCGCGGCGTCCTTGCGCCCGCCGCTGCTGCGGAAGCCCTTCGCCACGGTACTCGCAGTCGTCTCTGACCAGCGCGAGATCTTAGGGATGGGGTTCCACCCAAACGATGACGAGGACTTGTGCTTCTTGCTCTTATCCGTCGCCGTGCGGGGCGTGTTCTCGTTACTCAGATTCGCGGCCTCGACGCGCTGGGGCGGGGTGCCTAGCGGCGCCGATCCGGCGCGGGGGTTGTGGTCGAGTGGGGATAGCGGCTCGGCGTCGTCATAGGCGTTGTCGAGGATGGCTTGCTCGCGGTAGTCGAGGAGGTTGTCGTCCTCGTCACCCTCGGGCACGGTGCTGACTCTATTCTCGCTGAACTTCCTCCCGCCGAAACCCTGCGACGCGCTCGTGCCGCGCGAAAGCGGGTTGGAGAAGTGTCCGCTCTGGCTCGCGTGGCTGGCTGTCGTGGTGCCCGCGTGGCCCTCCGGCTCGTAGCCGCGATCCTGCTCAGCCGCGCCCTCCTGGTGCGCATCATCGTAGTCATCGTCATCAAAGTTGCCTCCCTGCGCAACGCTCGACAGGCCCTGCGCGACCTTGAGCCCCTCGACGTCGCCGAGGAGCTGCACGAGCATGCGCTCGATCTGCGCAAGGTCGTTGGTGGAGCGCATGCTCAGCCCCTTCAGGGCGCGCTTGAAGACGTTGCGCCGCTTCGTGGGCAGGTCGTCGTCGTCGCCTGTGCCGGAGCGGAGGGACTTGACGGATTGCGGGAGCGGGCGCGGGCCGTTGATGGCTTTCATGACGGATTTGTCCGTGTTGCGCTGGACTTCGGTGATGACGACGTCTTCGGTGTCGGCGAGGAGGCGTTTCATGTCCTCGAAGGAATTGCGCATCTCGGCTGCGGCGCGCACGAGCGTGACGAGGATCTCTGTGTCCCGGGCGTTGCGCTGCGCATCTCGTACAGTAAGCTGCAATCGTAGTCAGTAACCGCCCAGTCTCCCATAAAACCAGCATAGGAAAAAAAAACTCACATGGTCCATCAGTGCCACAATATCCTTACTCTTAATCGCCTCCCTATGCCTCCCCATCGCGCCATCATAAAGCGGGCTCTCCATCCCCTGCGACATCCCACTGAGCTGCCTCTGATGCCTCCCAGGGGTATAAAACGGATCCCCGCCCGCATCAAACTCCCCCGGCCCCCTCCCAACCTCATCCGTAAACCCCACCACGCCCCTCTTCGGCTCCGGCGTCACAACCCCAGGCGACCGCGCATTCGGCGCAGACGAGATATACCCCTCGTCCTTTGGCACCGCGCCGCCGCCACCAGGGCTACCCGTAGCATACCCCCCAGTCTCGGCAAGGTTCTGGCGCACGCCCTCATACCCGAGCTGGCCGAGGAGATTCCGATCCTTCTCCCCCCCAAGCAGGGTGACCGGGCTAGACCCCTCGTAGGGGTTCGTAATAAGCGTATCCCGCTTCCGCTCATCAGACGTGCGGTGCCACTCCTCATCCAAACTCTGATCCCTCGTATGCGCCTTCGCGCCCAGCGGCGCCGCGTCAAGGAGTCCCATCTGCGCGGCGCGGAGGCCGCTGTCGCTGTCTGCGCCGCGGAGGAGACCGCTGCCGCTAGAGGCGCTACCGCTGCCGACGGCTTTGCGTGCGGGGGGTGGGGTCTTGTAGTACCAGTCCCGATCGCCCTGCTGCTGGTGGATTTCGCGGTCGCCGCTGGGGCTATAGGGCTCGCTGGGGCCGTTGATGACGCTTGGGTTTGTAGTCACGCTCGCGTCTTCGGCGAACATGGGGTCGACGGGGTCGCCCATGCCTGGCGCGGCGTTGGCGGACATCTTGGCGCGGGAACTCTCCTCGTCGGAGTCCATGTACATGTCCCCCCTGCGAGGCGAGGGTGGGATATAATCCCTTGCGCGGTCCTTAAAGGACTTCTGCAGCGGCGCGCCGGGGATCTGGTCGTGTCCCTGCTGCTGCGCGTAGTGCTGTTCAGGGACCTGATGGCGGTTCACCAGCATCGTAGCCGCAGTGCCAGCAGCTGCGCCGACGATACCAGCGATCGCGGCGTCTTTGCCCTGGTGGTTCTTGTAATCCGGCATCGTGATCTTACGTCCCTGGTCATCGAGTTCATACTCCGGATAACTATCCACGGCATGCCCACCACCCGTGGCGCCGAGGTCGCGAACCCCTGGCGACGCAGCGGCGGCGGCGGGACTGATTCCCCTGGCTGTGAAGAGCCGCTCTGAGCCCTCATCGTAGGACGCATAGCTAGCCTGGCGGTTCACTCCAGCGCCCGCACCCTTCTCGGCGAGGTGAGCCTCATACCCGCCCTCGAGCGCTGGGCTTGGCTCCCCCGTATTCCCGGTCAAGACACTCGCGTCTAGCAGACTGGCGACGGCGCTCTCGACGGCCACAGGCGTGTGAATGTAATCCGGGTTCGCGCCCGCCCAATCGCCGCCCTCGAACGCCGCGCTGCGGTGGCGCTGGTACTCCGCCTCTGACGCGGCATCCGCATCCGCATCAGCGTCGTGATCGAGGTCACCTTCCTGCGTGAGCTCCGAGTCCGTCAGCCCGCCCATTCGCACATCTCTAAAATCGAAGCTGCGCGGGTCAACCCCCAAGACGCCATCGGAGCGAACCGAGGCCGCCTTGTGCGCCGGGCTCTGGTCGAGCGATGTCGAAGCGAGGGATCCGCGCGAGCGCGAAGACTGCGTCATGGTAGCGCGCGAGTCGCGCTGCTTCTGGAGGCGCTCTTGCTCGTCTGCCTCGGTGTAGCCGGAGACGGACTGGATGGGGGAGAGGCCGCGCTTTTCCTGGTTGTAGGGCACGTAATTGAGGGGCGAGGGGACATGTTGTATGTGTGGGTAGTATGGGGCATCTACTTCGTCGTCCTCC
The DNA here is from genome assembly GCA_001630595.1 of Pseudogymnoascus sp. BL308. Taxonomy (NCBI): domain Eukaryota; kingdom Fungi; phylum Ascomycota; class Leotiomycetes; order Thelebolales; family Thelebolaceae; genus Pseudogymnoascus; species Pseudogymnoascus sp. BL308. Next base: position 6,581 of record LMYD01000515.1, on the reverse strand, counting down.
TCGTCGAGGTAGCGCGAGTCGTCCTCGTGGTGCGGGGAGGGCTGCTGGTTGTGGTGCGCCATTGCGTTGGCGGCTAGGACTCCTAGAGCGCCACCGCCAACGGCTGCAGCGGCTGCTTTGCCATAACCGCCCTTGTTGGCATCGAGGTCGTCGTGGTATGCTTGCTGATCGTACGCGGAATCGTCCACAGATCGGTTGAGAGGGACCTTGCGCCCATACTCATCGAGGTCATACTCGCCCTCGCCCATCCTCAAATCCATGCGGCTCACATCCGGCGTCGAGCCATTATGATGCTTCATCCCCAGTCCTCGCTGTCCCTGCCCGCCATACGGACTCCCAAAGCCCCTCTCCACATCCCGCACAGGCGTCCCCTCCTTCTCCCCCGCCGCCGACCTCGGCCTCTCCGTCGACGCCGACAAAATAGACGAGCGCGTAATATCCGACGCATTAACCTCACTCATCATCGGCATGGGCGGGACCTCCTCCTCCGCGCGGTCAAAGCTCTCCACCTCATCCCCGCGGCTCCGACTCCTCGCGCGCCGTCTCCGTCGCTCTGCACGCTCCTTGTCATCATACTCCTTCTCCTCCTGCGCGCTGTGGCCCTTCAACCCCCCGGCCAACGCACCGAGTCCAATCCCCGCCGCCAGCGCCCCAAACGCTGATTTCTTCTCCCCGCTCCTCTTCTGCCTCGACGCAGAGTCCTCGCCCATCCCGCGATCCGCGCTGCGCGGCGTGCGCGGCGTGTGTGGACGCGGAGACTCAGAGCCGCCGCGCGAGCTGTGCCGGGACTTGGAGGGGCGCACGGTGCCGCCAGAGACGGCGCGCTCGCCTTCGTCGCCCAGTTTGGATTTCAGCGATGTCTCGCCGGCGCTGGTGCGCTTGCTGCGCGGTTCGCCATCGCGGGATTCCTGGGACAGCGCGCTGCTTGAAGTAAGGGAGCTGCGTCTGTGGCGCGGGGAGCGCTGCTCGCGGTCATATTTATCGCGAGTCGCATTCTCCTTCTTGAGAGCGTTGAGCTCGGGCAGGATGAGCCGGCGGATGGCGTCCTCGACGGTCTCGAGGAGCTTGGGGTTGGTGATTGAGGATTTCCCCGAGGCGGCGGAGCGGTGGGAGCGCTCCGAGAGTTTGGAGGAGGTGAGCAGGCTCGATTCGCCGCTTAGGAGGGATTCGTCGTGGTGGCCGCGGCTGGAGCGGCGGCGGGGGGAGCCGCCACTCACTTCGCTGTGTTTTTCGGCGCGTTTGGCGTTGTCGCTGACGCTGCGGTCACGGCTGTGCTTGTGTCTGTGTTCTGACTTGGCGCTTCGCACCTTCTCAGCCGCCTTCTGGGTGATGATGCGCTCACGGCTGAGACTGCGACTCCTACGGCGAGTCGGGGCTTTAAGTGCTTCCCCCAGTGCAGCTGCGCCTAGTCCAGCTGCAGCGCCAGAGATGAGCGCTTCGTTCTTCGAGAAGCCCCTGCTTCCCCTCTCAGATCGGAGGCCGGAGTCTCCATCTAGGAAGCTGTTCGCTGGCATAGACGACACGTCCGATCCAAGAACCTGCTCGCGGATCGGTGCATCCGGGTCCGGAATCAGCGGACTGCGATGCCGCCTCGGCCCAACCTCGATCTCAATCGGATTCCGCGAGACATTCGACTCCTCCGTCGCCGACGCATACGAGCTCAAACTCTGTCCATCGCCCTCAAGATCAATTAACCTCGCATTCTTCGTATTCCCCCCCGACGACGACAGATGAATACGCTTCGTATACGACGGCTTCCTCCCGCCCTCCTTCTCCTCCTTCCCCGCCGATCTCGACTTCGTAATCTGTATATGCCCCCCATTATTCCCGCTCCTCCCCTTACTCTTCCCCCCACTCGGCGTGACCTTGACCCGCACGCTCGGCCGCCTCGTCTCAACCTGGCTGCTCTCCTTGCCGCCCTCAAAATACTCAATCAGCAGCGACGTCTGCGACGGGTGGTTCTCGCGCGAGATGCGGTCCGCGCCGCCCGCGGCGCCGTCGCCGCGCCGCCGGTGGGTGGGGATGGTCACGGGACTGCCGTCCTCGGGGATCGAGTACGAGGTCTGGTCGGACTGGTCGGTGACGCGGGAGAGCTCCGTGCCGTCTAGGGCGCCCTCGTAGGCGGCGCCTGCGCCAGCTCCGCCGCCGCCGCTGATGCCGACGCCGGAGTTGCTCGAGGTGTCGGTCGGGGCGGGCAGCGGCGGGCCGCGCTTAGAGTGCTGGGCCATTGCGCTTCAGTGGCTTGTGGGTGTGGGCTGCATGGGCGGGTGTGGAGGCGCGTGGGTGGTGGTGAGAGGAAATGTCAATGGCGGGTGCAGTTGAGGTGCTGTGCTCCCCGGTGGTGGTGGTGTGGTTTGTGTGTATGTGTGTATGTGTTTCGTCTGGAGGAATGTCTAGATCGCTCAGTTCCGGTGAAATAAGCCAGGTAGCCTGTAGAATTGCCAGTCAGCTCTGTTTATTCCTCGGTATTTATCTCTCTCGTCCCGCTCTTGTCGTTCCCAGAAGCAAAACAGTAGGGCACTCACCAGCTAGCAGACCAAAACTCCCGTAGATCAAAAGACACCTCTATGTCCCCAAGAAAGCAACAAACAGCCGCTCCTTCAAGTCTCGATGTCGATGACTGGCCGTAGAATATAGCAGCGAAACAAAACGAGGCAGACGCAGAAGGCAGACGCAGGTGTTGTTTATGAAAAGAGCAAACAACTGCTTATTCGTGTTATGCCAGGCGTCTGCTCTGGATCGCTGTGAGAGAATTGGCTGGTGGTTCGTTCCGTCTGTGAAATCGGGGCTCCGTTTCGTTCGCTGACTTGACTAGTGGAGGTAGAGGAGGAGCGAGTAGTGAGCGGCGGGCGGATCGGTTGGCGAGCTCTGCGTTGGCGTGGTGTTGGGGTGGTTTGGGGGGCTGTTGTGGTGCCAACGGGTGGCTGTGGGCGAATCAGGAAGGGGAGGGGAGGTGGAGGGGGGGGTACTTGGGGGGAGGACGGCGAGGAGGTACTGTGTGATGTACTGTGTGAGATGCAGGGGGGGGAGGGCCAATGAGTGGCGATTGTGGGTATGTGTGGTGGTGAAGCTGATGTGAATTGGGAATTGAGGCTGAGGGAGGGTATAACAGAGTGTAAGAAAGAAGATATATGAGGAAGGTATAAGTGCGTTCTTGTCAGCTTAGGGCATTCCTCCCAGGGCTATTCTTGTTATTCCTGAAATTCCCAGATCGCAGTAACAGTCGAGACAGTACAGCGATGTGACCCAAGTGACTGATTTGCTGCAATGTGATCAAGTGCAGTCAGGCCGAGCAGTCGAGTACTGTTGTTGATCCTCTTGTTTACTTTCCTATAGTGCGCTAATAGCACTACTACCGCTACTAGCACTACTAAACTATCCGCACTCACCGCTGCGATGGGATGGGATACTCCACAACAGGTACCTCCCCCTCCACCACTCCACCACACAAACACAAGTACCATCCCACCCCCCATCCCCACCACCACCACCACCACCCCCAAACCCTCAAGCGGCAACTACCACCACTACTAACCACTACTAACCACTACTAACCACTACTAACCACTACTAACCACTACTAACCACTACTAACCACTACTAACACTACTGCTACCACAGCACGAGCGAGTCCTCTCACAGCACCAAGCCACACCATTACAATCGCACCACCCTCACTCACCCGGCAGCTCCCATCCAGTAATCCCACCCATCCAGTATGTACCATACCATCCATCCAAGCCCCTCGATCCGTCCCGACCGCAACGCCACCAAAGCGCGCGCGCGCACCAAACGCAGCGCTCTTTCGCCGGATGAAGCCAATCGAGCCAAGAAAGCGACAAGTCGAGCGAGTAGCACAAACACACACAAACAGGAATAAACCAACTCCTCGCAGCCAGTCCAGGCCACTGACACAACAGCAAACAGAAGAGAAGACACTCGTACTGGACTGACGGATTCCTCCACTCCACTCCAGCCACGCTCTCTCCTCTGTCTCTGGTCGTCTCTGGTCCTCGGCTCACCCATCCGTTGTGGCACAGCAAACGCAGCGGTGGTCATCGTGCGTCTCTCTGCATCTGCACCGCCTCCTCTCCGTCCACTCAAGCTCCTCATCCTCCCTCCGACAGACAGTCTCACGCATACTGCACTGTAGCCTTGATTCCTGCTTTTCTCACATTCTCGCGCTGTGTGCATTGTATGGCCGCCTCCGTGCCCCTGCGCCGTACAGGAAGGTGCAGCGCTTTTCGTTTTCACGGGTGGCGTGCGTGTGAGTAGGTAGTAAGGGGGCGCGGTGGTGACCTCTCACTCCTCACCTCTCCTCTCGCCCTTCGTTCCCCCCTTTCCCCCATTTCCGCCTTCCCCCTTTCCACCGCGTAATTCAATCCCCCTTTGGTGCCCCTTGCCCTCCCTATCCCCCTTCCCGGGTCCCGATACAGTGTCCCCTCCCTCCCGACACTGTACCATACCATACCATACCAACCCAGCCCACCGCACCGGGAACGACCCGAAACCCAGTCCAGCACAGCACATAAAATCATGGTACGCTAGCCGCCCACCGTAAACCCCTGGCGGGAGATCCGTGGGGCAATGGCGGGTGCTAAGTCGCTCCTAGCGACGTGCTAACAGTGTGCTAACGAGATAGAGGNTGACGGGGGGGACGGATTGGGATGCGTGGGGGGAGGGGGGGACGGATGGGGATGTGAGGGGGGAGAGGTGCTGGATTGGGGAATTGATGCGATGTTGGGGGTGGTTTGGGATTATGGGTGTGGTATTGCGATGGGTTTGGGTTTGGGGGTTGGATCTCTGGTGGTTTTCATGATGCGATTGATGGACGTGGAATAAATTTCGCCGAGTAAAAAATATATATACACCGTATATAAAATAATATCTCAAGAAATAACATAACAGTAAATTTCCAAACCCTCCCCAACACATCCCCCTCCCATCCTCCTCTTCTTAAAATTCTTAAAATTCTCAAAATCCTCCACCTACTCCTCCCCCTCATCCACCGCATCCTGAAAAACAGCCTCCAACCTCCATCCCTCGGGATCAACCACAAAACACGCATAGTAATTCTCTCCATACCGCCTCCTCAATCCCGGCTCCCCATCCCCCTCCCCCCCATCCTGCAGCGCCGCGGCGTAGAAAGCACGTACTGCGGAGCGAGAGGGTGCGTTGAAAGCTAGGTGTGTTCTTTTACCCGGGGGAGCAGCCTGGGGTGTGTTAATGTAACCCGCATCAAGTCTCAAGATCGACGGAGGAGACAGATAGATAGCGATATGGAGAGAGAGAGAGAGAGGGGCAGAAACATACCTCCGCACTCTCAAACAACGTAAACGGCTCCGTCTCCCCGTACCCCCATCCGCAGGCCGTAGCTGGCAGGGGGGCGGGGTGCGAGCGATAGACTTGGGTTATGCCGAGGGGCGCGAAGATGGCGGTGTAGAAGGGTTCGCAGAGGGAGAGGGATTTGACGCCGAAGGAGAGGTGGGAGAGGAGGGAGCGGGAGGGGTGGGGGGTGTAGTAGGGGGTTGTCATTTGTCAGGTTGGTTGGGTGATAATGTGGGAGGTTGTTGATTTGGGGATGAGGGGATGTGAAGGGGATATGAGGGGTTGGAGTGGTGTTAGTTGGAGCAGCGTGAGGTTTGGGGAATGCGGTTGCGGGAAGCAGGGAATAAAATGCAGGTTTGCTGTGAGGTTGTTGAATGATGCAATTAAATTACATTTGTGTCCGATACAAATTGTATTCCACAGAAGAATAAGACAAACAACCAACGACGTACTGTATTATACAGTCACGGCACACCATCACACTCATAAGGTTGAGCTTGACTTTTGTTCGAACAAAAAAAATGATAATGGGTTTTGTGTGTGTCTATCTATCTCGCTACATAAAACAAAAGAAAAAAGAGGCTGCTGAATAAATTTCGAAAGAGTAAAAAATTCATCACAAAACGCCCAGAATGTGTAGTCAGTCAGTCAGTCATCTCATATCTCATCCCTCCATCATTTGCATATCCCATCCCATCCCATCATCCCCTTTCACCCTTTCATCCCTTCTCCCCTTTTCCCCAATCACCCCTAATACCCCCTCTCCCCCCCACTCACTCCAAAAAACCTCCCCGCCCCCCCACTCCTCTCCTCCTTCCTCGGCACCGGCGGCGCCGGCAACGGCCCCCCAGGCGGCGCATTCCTAATCGGCAAGACATGGCTATGCCCCCCGCCAAACCCCCCCTGCTCAACCTCCGGACTCAGCGCCTTCCTTGCCATATACGGACTCTGCTGCCCCCCACCCACAGGCGTCCTCCCAATCCCCGCGCTGGTCGGGATGGGCGGCGGCGGCTTGGTGGGGGAGCGGATCCCGTTGATGGTATTCACTACCTGTTCGCGCGGGCTGATGGCGGAGCGGGGGTCGGTGGATATGGGGATGTCGCCTGAGGAGGAGGTGGCGGTGGAGAGGGAGGAGGAGGAGGTGGGGAGGGAGGCGGGGATGGAGGAGGAGGTGGTGGGGGGGGAGGTGGTGGGTGCGTCGGAGGAGCGGAGGAGTTCTTGGGTCGCGGGCGAGAGTTGGGGGGCGAGGTGGG
>LMYD01000514.1:0-70064 GCA_001630595.1 Pseudogymnoascus sp. BL308 | reverse complement strand
GCGATTTTCTAAGTTTGTAGTTTGGTGGTTTAGTCCTAGATTTTGGTGGGGTTGGTAAAATAGCCCTTTAGGCCATGTAGCCCTTTAGGCCACGACCTACGTTAGGCACTAGAGCCTAGGCAACTAGTAATAAGTTACAGCTAATGACTGAATTGCCAACTAACTGTTTGAAAACAACTGAATTACTGTCAAAACCATTAAACTATGCAAAAGTAGAACACCTACTTCTGCAATAGTTCTTATGTCAGTTTATAGACTCCAACAATTACTACCCTATAAACCTATGTAGCCTAAGCTAATCTACCTATAATAAATAGTACTCTACACTTTAACTTAAGATATAATTTAGTAACTAGTAATACTATTTACTTATAACTATTAATTAAGTTTATATAACACTATAGAGGCTTTATAATAACTCAACAATTTTTTAGTTGTGTTGATTATTATAGCTGTTAGAAGTATTATTAAATATTCGGCTAATAACAGAACTACCACCTAAAATATCGAAAATGATAGAAATGCCACCTAACTGTTTGATTAAGTGTTACATATACGTTTGATGTTTAGTTCCTGTTAACACAAGTAGTTGGCATAACACGTGACAAGAGATTCCCCATAGTGCCTGTCTAGCTTAGTCATCCTAGTACGATAAGATAAGTAAATTGGAACTTCCAATTCAGCGGGGAGCACTAAAGTGACATGGAACTGGGAAGACGACAGGAACAAATGTAAAGAGTAAAGAGCAAACAAACTCGTACATATCTGTCCCTGCCATGAACCTTCCAAAGCACAGACAACACATAAAGACTGCACATAATGGTGGACATAATGACAAACAAGGAGCAAAATTGGGGGCTATGCTCCCCAGAAACCCCTCAACATGACGTACATATCTTGGCCACCGAGTGTGTATACTCTCGAAGCAGTTATACCCACCTGGCACTCCAACCCCTCTATTGTCCTCCACGCCTTGCGAAACAGGTTGTTATTGCTACAGGCCCTCAACGCCCCGCAAGCATCCGCAATCCATTCCGGCCTAGCTATCCATCACCGTTAACTTGAGTTATATATACCCATATCGTGGCCTTGCCTTATTTCCACCTTCCCTTCACCACCTCTATCTATATCCTCGACCAGATACCTTCCTCCTCAGGTCCTAAATAATACCTTCTGTCCCGGCTTGCGCAGGCACACAAACAACCAACAGTACCGTGTTCCTGACCATGGAGCCAGGAAAGCAAGATTCCGGAGACGCTTTACCAGCTGCTATCATTGCCCAAGCAGAAGCGGCGTGTGTTGGAAATGTAGAAGAGATCCGTTCAACACAACAACGGCAGTCATCTATTGCATCTCGGCCTCACCAGGCAACTTCAGAGGGCGCTCATAATCCACGCGGAGCTTCTAGGTGACTACCCACCAACATACGTATAAAACCTCACAAATCGCTGACCATTGTCTCTCTAGTTCGGCCGATCGAACCTCACAACCCGGGAATTCCGATTTATTGGGAGTCGAAGGGGCAGCAGATGCTCCACCAAAGTACAGTGAATTAGAGATCAGCCAAGATGGCCTTGACACGAAGGCGAGAGTCACTGGTAGTCTCCCTCGATCCCCATACCGAAGTGATAATGGGCCGCGATGCATGTACTAACATGCCAAATCGCAGATGATGGCCGTGTCAATATCACCATAAACCAGAAGACCCGGAGATTATCTGAGCTTCTCAACCCTGCACTGAGGGGTCAGTTATCTCTGGTAGCACAGGAGGACGATCAACCATTACCTCCGGGGTATATTCCACCTTCCCTTGGTGGGCAACCAGGACAGATTCCTCCGCCAAACCTCAATGTCGTAATTCTTGTCGTCGGTTCCCGTGGCGACGTGCAACCGTTCGTTGCGTTAGGGAAGGTCTTAAAATCTGCTTACGGGCATCGTGTGCGATTAGCAACACACCCGGTTTTCCAATCATTTGTGGAAGAAAATGGCCTGGAATTCTTCAGTATCGGTGGTGACCCGGCCGAGCTAATGGCCTTCATGGTTAAAAATCCAGGTTTAATGCCCGGGATGGATTCGCTCAAGAGCGGTGATGTTGGCAAACGGCGCAAGGGCATGGAAGAGATAGTTCTTGGTTGTTGGCGGGCCTGCATCGAAGCCGGGGATGGCCTCGGGCCCGCACCACGGTTGGAAGGGGGTATAAATATGGACACCAACCCTACCGAGAGGCCATTTATCGCGGACGCTATAATCGCCAATCCCCCAAGCTTTGCGCACGTTCACGTTGCAGAAAAGCTGGGTGTACCTCTCCATATGATGTTCACGTATGTACCAGTTATCAAATTCAGTTGGTAGGTTGCTAACAGAGTAATAGCATGCCGTGGTCGCCCACCCAGTCCTTTCCCCATCCCCTTGCAAATATCCAGTCTTCAAACGCCGATGTGAACATGACAAATTTCATCTCATATGCCTTGGTGGAAATGATGACCTGGCAAGGTTTGGGGGACCTTATTAATCGTTTCCGTGAACGAGTCCTAGGCTTGGAAGCGATAAGTGTCATATGGGGACCTGGACTGCTGAGCCGACTGAAGATACCCTGCACATACTGCTGGTGAGAACCCCGTTTAGCTGTCATGGTTTAACATTGCTCATGTTACTTACAGGTCCCCAGCTCTCATTCCTAAGCCAAAGGACTGGGGCCGACATATCTCCGTGTCTGGATTCTTCTTTTTGAGCCTTGCCTCAACTTATCAGCCCGACCGTGAGCTCGCCGTATTTTTAGAAACTGGACCGCCACCTGTTTATATTGGGTTTGGCTCAATAGTTGTGGATGATCCAAACTCTATGACATCTACGATATTTGAAGCCATAAAGAAGGCCGGAGTTCGTGCCTTAGTATCCAAAGGCTGGGGAGGACTTGGTAACGATTCTCTTGATCTTCCGGAAGGGGTGTTTATGCTTGGAAACGTTCCTCATGACTGGCTGTTTAAACATGTGTCATGTGTAGTTCATCATGGCGGTGCTGGGACTTCAGCTGCTGGGATTGCTCTTGGAAAACCTACAGTGGTTGTTCCCTTCTTTGGCGATCAACCTTGGTGGGGAGCAATGATACATCGAGCTGGAGCAGGTCCAGAGCCAATACCGTATAAGGATTTAACTGCTGATAAACTCGCTGCTGCCATTACTGAGGCGCTAAAGCCGTCGACCTTGGAGAAGGCAGAAGAACTCGGGGTCCGCATCAGCAAAGAAAAGGGATCAGAGCTCGGTGGGAAAAGCTTCCACGATCATCTCGATTGGAATTCGCTTCGCTGCTCACTTGCACCGAATAGAGTTGCCGTGTGGCAGGTGAAGAAGACACAAACCCGCCTGAGTGCACTCGCGGCTACAGTCCTCGCCAATGAAGGCCTCTTAAATTTTTCGGATCTTAAACTGTACGAACTTCCAAACCAATAGAAGACGCCTCGCTAACTGTACAGATATCGGCCTCGTGAATACGACACAGATAATGGACCCTGGGATCCTATCTCCGGTGGCGCCTCCGCACTTTTTGGCACAATCGCAAGCCTGTCAATGGGTGTGGCTGATTTTCCAGTTGAGTTACTTAAAGTCTTTAAACCCAAGCCGACATCAGCTGCCATGGATAAAACAGCAGCTCTTGACGAGGATGATGTACCTTCCCCGGCAGGGATAAGTCCGTCGCCGCCAAAAGATTCGGCATCAAAATCACAGTTGAGTCCGTCATCGGGAAGCCAAAGTGAGCCAGTAGAACGTTCAACGTCAACGGATCGAAAGTCGGAATTAAGGTCTTCTTCCCCCGCTACAAAACAAACCAAGAAGGAATTCGATCCCTCCGCCATCACCCTAGAATCTGCCATTGGAGCTTCTAAGGGAATATCCCGGGTAGTTGGTGCTGGTATGAAATCACCGATGGACTTCACATTGGGTTTGGCTCGTGGTTTTCATAATGCTCCTAAGCTATACGGCGACGATACCGTGAGACCCCAGGAAAGAGTTACTGACTTTCAGAGCGGATTGAGAGCTGCAGGAAAGGTTTGTTCCCTCCTATTATATTTCTTTTCGTACACACCACACTCCACACTCCACTGCTCTACTTTGGAATATTCGAGAGCTATGTTCTCAGTATGGCCACTGTTATAGTATGATGAGATACTAGGCCACACATTCGCCAGTAGTGATGTGGCCCGTGCTACATCAGTTCTATTGTGTTCACACTGGTTTTAATGTTAAGATAGCTGACTGTGCTAGGGATTTGGATACGGATTTTATGACGGTATCTCCGGGCTCGTTACTCAACCCATGAAGGGGGCCGAAAAGGGAGGAGCGGCAGGCCTCATTAAAGGAATAGGAAGAGGCATTGGTGGACTTGTTTTGAAACCCGGTGCTGGTGAGTGATTGTATCCACATCCCTTGGTATATCTACTAACGATGGCTTAACCAGCAATATGGGGCTTGCCTGGTTACACGATGATGGGGTTGCACAAGGAAGTCCGAAAAATGTTCGGAGCAAGTGTCCAGGCATATATCATATCGGCCAGAACCGCCCAAGGGTACGAAGAGTGGAGGATCTCGTCCAAAGAAGAACAGCAATATATTACAAGCCGTTGGCAGGAGATGAAATCCAAACCTTCGAAGTCATCGCGCCATGATAGTGGGCAAGGAAAACAAGATCCAAACGTGCGATCTAGTGGTGCTGGGCAGCAGGCCCATAGTGCGAACCTGGATGAGGACGAAGAAGCTCTGCGGCGTGCTATCGAAGCGAGCATTGCGCATGCTTCGGAACCCAACACAGATGACGCATCCGATGCTGATCAAAAAGCCGCTCTCGAAGCAGCAATCCAGAGAAGTATCTCCGACTCCAAAGGATCGTCGTCTTCTCCACAAACGAATGAAGATGCAGAGGAAGCGGAACAACTTAAGCGTGCTATTGAGGAGTCTATGCGCTATCAGGATCGGGATGTGTCAGCAACAAAGACAGACGAGGATATTGTTATGGAGTACATCAAGAAACAAAGCCTCGCGGAGGAGGAGCACAGGCAGTCAATGCAAAAATCCACGCCATCTAGAGACAAAGAATGATCATAGTAACTTCTGATTAAGAGTAGACTATGAGAATAGCTAGGACCTGAATTTAATGCCTTATTTCGTCAAATCTACCGTTCTGTAGAGACAAGTAGGATGGCTGGGTATCCCTCGGCTGCGTCTGTAGCAAGGTTTAAGACTGCCAAAAATTAATCGAGAGCTCCACTGTGATTTGAAAGGCATTCTGGTCGTACTGCCCCTACCCTGGTAGCATTTTATGTACTTTGTGCCTCACGCTCGCATCGTAAATCATTCACAACGCTCATGAATTAGGAAGGAAAAAAGGACGAGTAAAGCGTATGCCGAACGAAGATCGACTCGTCAACGAGTCTCACCGGCCTCTCCTTCTCCGTATATATGCATGTGTATTTCCGTCCGTGTATATAGATCTCAAATACGAAGCTTTTTAGCGACGTGGTTGATCTCGGAAGAATCGTCGGCAAATGAGCCTTCAAGAGCTTCACGGATAAACATGTCTGCTTCATCTTCCCTGTCATCCTGCGTCACGCTGGCGCTGATAGTTGACATCTTCTCCAGTGCCCCGGACCCACCTTCACTGCCAAAGTTGTCATAGCCAAGAGGGTTCTTGTAACCTGGGCGATCGAGAATGCCGAGTGAACCAAGTGAACCATTGTTCTCAGCCGCTCGGTGTTTGCCTACCCTTAGTTCATGTAGCTTAACATGACTTTCTGTCCCAGGATAATCTTCAGGCCATATCCAACCAAGGCCATTGTTGGTTTGTTTCGACATTGCCCATCGTCGAAGCTCTCCAACCCCTTCAAGACCAATGTTGAGATCCGACGCGTAGATCATCAGCTCCATCGCCTCTCGTTCGTAGCAGCGGCCAAGAATCATATCAGGAGGAAATATGCCACTCATTTCCGGGTCTTCGCTGTCATACCACGTGTACCCCCGCATGCATGGTGGGAGGCCATGCGATGCGAGCTCTGCGTACGTAGAATTTGGGCGAACAACAGCTTTCGATTTCGGAGATGGCTGAGTCAATGTGAGGCACCTGCCCTCGAAGAAGAGGTTTCCGGTCGGCGATTCTGCCTCGAGGTGTTCCAACACGTAAGATATTTCCTTGACGACCAGGACATGATCAATGACCCCCTGATTACCGAGGGGCATGAGACGCACGGCGTCCCCCTCGATTATTTTCTCTGCACCTAGCCAGATCCCTCGGCACCTAAACTTGGCATGGAGGGTATCTGACGCCGCCCCCTGAGGGCCTGAACTAGGAAATATCCTCGTGAATGCATAAGGATCGAACGGGTATAGTTTACACATCATGTGAGTGGTTGGCATGATGTTATGTTCCCAAAGGGTTTGATCATGGCCGTGTTGCAACTCTCGTAACATTGAGAATGGTCTAATGTGGCTGAGTTCCACATCTAACGTTGTTGGCGTCGATTGGGAAAGTGAGTCTGATGGAAGGACCTCGATGGAAATAGATGGGGCCGATGTTTTTTTGCCTTTCAAGGCTGAAAACGCGAGATCTTTGATGTCTGTTTGGCCTGGCTCTGGAGCGGAAACAACCCGGCCTGCTTCCCATTTTGGCCATGCGCCAAACTTCCCTGTCGCCTCGTCAAAGAGCTTCAGGTACTGCGTGCTCTCATCCATACGAACTGCGGACTCTTCGCTGTAAAAAAGAACAATCTCATTCTCTCTCGGGTGGAAAGAATGGCAATCGTGGAGAACCGAATCGTATTCCACGTGGGGGTTGAAGAGACGATAGCTCCAGCCCATTGGTTCATTGTAGTCGAAATCCAACGCCAAGGCCAAGTTCCGGGCCTTCATATTATGGCTTCGATATAAGAGATCGATATACTTTTGTGCAGGATTGATGTTCAAGAAATCTACCGGGGGCGCCTGGGTCTTGCGCCCAGACAATCTTTGCCCATCTGGCTTCTGATAGGATTTGCTGGATTTGCAATTGACACACTCACACTCAGCCTCCCCTCCACTCATCAAGTGCTGAAAGTGGACAAAGAATTTGATTGGAGAGTCAAACTTTCCCTTTGGGTGTCCAAATAGATATCTATCAACCTAAAGCTGTGTTAACCTCATTATGAACTTGGTAATTGAGGTACTAACTTACATGTGTGCCGTTTTTCCGCGTCTTTGTGTAGATGCGATAGTCTCTGGGCAAGGCCGAAAGTATGTAAGTTGTATCTACCACCCATGTTATTTTATGCAACAAAAAAAGTGCCATTCTTATTGCATGGCAGAGTGGGCGTAGAATACAATGAATAGGCTGTAAGAAGAAGTGGTGCAAGGGATTGCCCGGGATTTGTGTTGAGAGGTGGAAGTGAGTTTGCGTGAGGTTGAACAACAGATGGGACGGTACATAAAACGCTCATGGAATCCATGTAAAGAGAGAAAGCAATAGACTTGTTGAAACATATCTTACTCCACCTTTTGATGAAGGTGATATGATAGGAGAATGCTTCGCAGAAACAAAAACTGTTGACGTACCTTTTCGAGACTCCCCAATGCTCTCCATCCACTGGAATGCCAATGACCTATGGTAGTAATCATCATTGGGTTTAAAAACATAGCCCGATTCCTCGGGCCAGTATTCACTTCCGCCATCTGAGAAGTCACTCGCGAGTTCGATGATAGAGGTTTGCCTCTTTTGTGGCGCTTGAGGCGCCATTTCCAAGATCTCGTGGAATTTGTTTTGCAAAACGAATGAGAAAGATCACGTCAGGGTCGAACTTCCCATCAGTAGATACTCCCGTGTTGTGATCAAATCACTGAGGACCAGTGGAGATGTGAGCATGTGAGGTTGAGTTACAGAGTATGGGTTATAAGGTTATAAGGTCATTAAACATTGCGATATCCACTATCTCGCTTCGTCCAAGCGCCTAATTGCCGCCACCAGTTACGACTTATCTTTTGGCGTTTAACAACCATATGAGAGTCTCTGGGCGATAGTGGCTTTCAAGGACCCTGATAACAAGTAGCCATACTCATGTCTCAGAATAGCCTTGCAAATAAATGGTGACCTCATGCCTACGCCTCATTCAAGGACTCCCAGCTTCTTGAAGCCGTCATATATGAATCACCACGAAGATACGAACCATACAGTTATGAACCAGACTGCCTTTAATGGTACTTGACAAGAAGCAAGCTAATTAACTTCTATTTTACAGATTGCACCGTGGACCTAGTGTGCGGCACATGTTACAATGTCTTTGTAAGAACGTCCTTTGTAAGACAGCTTTTCTCGAACTTCCGTATAAATTATATCTAGAAATCCAGTACAGACCGCGCCGCCAAAGCCAGTACAGACCGCGCCGCCAAAGCCGAAAATGCCGCATGTCTTAGAAACCCCGGGTACAAAAGCGAATAACAGTAGAAACTCCCCAAAGTGGGAGCGTCGAATCAGCTGGAGAACCGGCGGGTGATTTTGGCGATGACTACAGGGCTGTCAGCAAATGGTTTTCTGTGTCATTGGGAGATGGATCATACCGTGTAAAGCAACAACGCTGAAGATAAATACAATAGACAGAACAAGAACAACGACGGGGTCAACCTTGAGTCCTGGAGACTCATCGGTGTACAGCTCTGGTCACATTGTCAGCAAGAGTCGAAGCGCTATCAAAGCAATAAAACCTACTCAGCATTGTGCTGCTGCTTCCACCAGCGCCAGCCGCCCTGGTGCTGCTTGGTCGTACATTTGCAACCTTGTCCTTCTGGACCGCAGCCGCTCTCCTGCGAATAGCAGTCTTTGGTCCACCGGGAGGCGTAGGAGATGATGGGCGTCCGGAGTTCTGCACGCCGGGGGAGTTCACCGGGGATGATGCACGTGGAGAAGACTGTGATGGTTTAATTGTCAGTCACAAGCAACATAGTAGATTTGGGTAAAGGAGCGTGTGTCTGGAATGCGCATTGAATCCGAATGAACCAAGAAAGTGAACCAATTCTGCTTACCATTATTCGTATGTGATGATTTCTGTAGACGGGAGCGGCCTGTAACTCGAGAACACAAGTGGTTTGGGTATGGCGTTCTGTGTTTGAATCTCGAGGTTGTTTGACAGGATTGATGTTCGTTATAATTGAGGCCACGATTACGGACATAGTGCCCACTTAAAACGCACTACTGTACGGCGCGGCGATTGGTTTATCCGACCAAGTCCACTTTTGCTGTAGCTCCCCACAATCTAATCTAATCGGATAAATGGAGAAAGGGGCAGATCTTCTGCTGCCAAGTACGAACCCGCTGGCTCAGGCACATGGCTGGCTGGCCACAGACAGTCACTCACAACGGTCACGACGATTTATGCAATAAATTGGGTCCAGCTGTTGGTTGAAACGGATAACTAGATTCCACTAATGGGTGAATGTAGTCTTACACGGGTATATCATATGTGTACGCGTCCCTATGTTTTCGAAAGAGAGCTGTGAAATAACAAAAGGGAAATCGCTCGATGCGTCGCAAAAATGAAAGTACAGAAACTATTCTCAATGCCTCTGGTTGTTGGATGGAGATAATCCTCATCCTTCATAGCCAGTCTGAAATTTGGCCAGCTTGGAACTTGGTGAAATAGGCCTCTCCTCCGTCAACCGACGTCCATCCACAGACGTCCCATCTGCCCCTCCTCGGATCTGATGCGTTTAATTTCCTGACGTTCGCCTATTCAGCGAGTTGTGTCCCATGCTGATTATAAATATTAAACAGTACATTCTATAATAGAATTGAAGATGTCAACCGAACTCCATCCGCTATGAGGCCAAGTTGCACGAATGCATACTTTTAAGAAAGTTAAAGAGCCACGTCAAGTACCAGACTGACATCGCGTACTTGGGACCCCGCAAGATCTTCGAGAACAGGTATCAAGTCCAGTAGCTCATTGTCATGGGCGTCCGAAAACCAGCTGCTTATAGGCACAGCATGCTGAGGGTGGAATATGTACGATGTTGGAGAGTTGTCGATGATAATAGTCTCTCGTAAATCGCGGCCAACCTGGGATAGATCTTTAACGTAGTTGCCTTGATGGTTGTAACAACTCTCTCGGAAAAGGCGATGGTGGACAACGTTGTGTATGTCGAGCTGATCTAATAGGGGATCGCCATACTATATTATGTCAGATTTAATTTATAGGCAACCTGGAAGCGGATTTACTAACCTTGGAAACGGATGCTGTGAATACCACGACCTCATATAACTCGCCGACACGCTTCATAAATTGGTCTACTCCAGGGCGCTTAATGACATAGACATTGTGATACTGTCCCTCAATTTCTACCGGAATTGTGAAATCTGCCTGGTGCAAAATCTAGAATAACGTCAGTATTATGATTCGTCAAGCCATGTGATAGGTGTAAATAAATACCTTGAAGCTGCTGTGTACCAAAGTTTCGTCGAGATCAAGAACCAAACACTTCTTCCCGTTAAAACGTGGTTCAATTGGAGGTAACAGCCACTGCTGCTTTTCCTCGACAGTATCAGCAATAGACGGTCCCTGAGGCTGACTTAGTGCATTGCTGTTCGTGCTTGCTCCAGCTATCGGGGGAGGTGGCGGCAATGTAATATTCGCTGTATCAGTCTGACGATCTCCTTCTGCGTCTTTGGCGGTGTTACTCTCTGCCGAGTTGCCCGCGTTGGCTTTCGTATCGGCCTGTGCAGCATTCTGAGACGATATGGGAATACTGTTCTCTTGTTGGGGAAGTATTGGGGTTGGCGCCTGGACAAGTACCACGGGGTTTGAAGCGCTAAGTGTGTTTGTGTCTACGACTTGTTCATCGGCATCTCGTGGTATAGCAGGTAGCGGCTGGTTGAGAGAATCCTTCGAGTTGACATGCTGCTCAGCGATGATTTGTGGCTGTTTTAGACCATTTCCATCCGCAGATGATCGACCCTCGCTAGTAAGGCTATTCTGGACCATGGCTGTTTTTTCCGGTTGTTGTGCAGATTTCTGGCTAGTAATTGCGTCAGGGGCGCTTGACACTGGCTTGCTTGGTGTTGTCGCCCGAGCTTGAGAAGTGGTTGAGGTGGTCGGCTTTACAGGGAGAGCTGTTTCTTCCTGGTCGATCCCATTCGCACTGTCGGGAACGCCGCAGCAGTTCAGAAAAGACAAGAAACCTCGAGACTTCTTTGGCTTTTGCATTTGTGCTGATTGAGAAGGTGCAGCATTAACTTTCGCCGGTGTGCTTTCAGCAGCTGCAGGAGATGCCGTCGATCTCTTACTGCTTGTTAAGCTGCCGTTGCGCTTTTCGCCAATGATGCTGGAGTTGGACTTCCTTGAACCTCCACCTATGCTACCAGTTGGGTCGCTGGCTGTCGCTCCACTCAGAGCTGTCGTTGTTGGAGAAGGCTGGATCTTTTGCGACGATGATCGCGAAGGCACATGCAGGAGGGTGTGATTTTTCTTTAGTGTGTCGTTTGTTGTGACTAATGATTCGTCTCCAACTAGCACGGAGGTCAGGTCGGGTTCGTTTGCAGTTTGGTTTTGTTGACTGTCGCCGACTGAAGAGGAGATGATGTTAGCCTGGTGAACACAGTGCATCAACCATCGATGGATCCAAATAAATCGGATGGCAACATGGTTTCATGCTGGTAGGCATGGAGGAGGGTGCGATGCTTACAGTGGTTCGATGCGGTGGAAGCTTTCGATGTGTAACCGTTCGTCTGCTCTACTGTTGATGAGCGAACGGATTCATGCTCAACCGGCTGAGCGACCTCATTACTCATCGAGGGCGACTCGAGGCCTCGATAGACCTACCGTGATGCGCCGTGATTGCTGTTGATGGCTCGTCTTGTTCCAGGCTCACCGCCGCACTCGTCGCTCGGTTGACCCGAGGCGGGTGTGGCTGGGCGCGTAATAAGGAGAGGGTGGAGATCTCGGCAGATTAGCTCGCGGGTTTGGGGTTCTGTTGGTCGCGACAATTGGCGAAGACAAGGGACGGTTTGGATAAATGAGCGACGCTGCTGGCGATATTTCTCCTCGGAAAGTCGCAAGCGCGCGTAATCGAGTACTGGGTTGAGTGGTGGGTGGGGGATTTCGGTGATGGAAGGAAGGGAAGCACGTTGGCAGCAGGTTGGCGACTTTGGGGGTCGATTATTGACAAGAGGCTGAAGGCGATTGAGGCGGACGCTAGCAAGATGCAACCGAGATGATCGATTGGACGGTGGAACTGACATGAGTGGTCAGTGCAACAATCACATCACACATAATCTGCCATAAAGCCACCCTATTAGACGAATTGGACGTGTTAGATTCCTTATTAGACTCCTATTAGACATGTATTAGAGCGGTGTTAACCCATGTTGGGGCATGTTAGACGGGTTGGACCTATTAGAGACCCCTATCCGTTGGGAAGGGAGACACGAGACGGGGTACTACGGGGGTCTCATTAGGTCCTGCACGGGCAATACCTAGTTGTACGGGCATACAGGGCAGTAATTGCGAGTACTCGATGTCTCAGTAGCTGTGCGAGGACAGCAGAGAGCACAGGAGAGTACAGGAGAGCACAGTAGCTCCCGTTTTACCGGCCTGTGCTCTTCTCCTGTTCTACAGTAACAGGCAACAAGGTAACAGGTAACAACGAGCATCGACCGCGCAACGGCCGCGCGGGATCGAGAGAGGGCTGTACTGTACGTACATACAAAGAACGGGGCCGTACGGCAAGGCATGTATGTACTGTACAGTACACGTCGCCCACAGTAGCGCGTCTCTCAAGGCTGACCTACAGAGGATATCACTGTTTTAGCACCGCACCACTACTCTACTACGTATACCCAACGTAGTAGACCGCACGAGAACGCGTAGTGTGCACACGTATCTAGGATAACTGCAGTATCCTCTATACCAGGGCGAGCAGGGTCGAGTAGAGTCACTACATGGCAACGAGCTAGATCAGACGGTCGGAGTGGACACTATTGGTGTCTAGTAGCTACTTTACCTAACTACTAGTGGTAGGGTGTGGTAGAGTAGACTGAGTGGGGTAAGCTCATGGCAGGTACGGGCGGTACGGCGGGTAGCAGGTCCCAGAAATGCGACCGCAAAAACTGGGGGAAAGCCCAATACAAACGGGAGAAGCACACACACCACACACACCACACAAACCACACCCAGGCACGTTGTCTCCATTTGCTCTAGTGCGCTATACGCGCCGGAATCCCATCTCTCCACGGCACACCATAGCGACCAGTTTAGTGGTTTGCACCAAGTACCCAAGGTCTGGATTCGGACTGTATGGCGCAAATGGACTCCAATGCCACGGCTCCCACGACTCCAACAATGCTATATACATGCTTTATATTCTCGTATGTCATATATATCGTACACTATCTATCCTACACTTGACAGTAATCGGATAATTACTCTTCTGCTCATCCCCAGCTGCGACGACAATATTCAGTCGGTTCTGCCTCTGTGATTGGCTCCTCTTGCTCCATACTTTTGTACCAGCGTCGATAATTTTGGCGGGGTGTGATGGTCGCCCAAGTCCTCTGTGCCCATGGTGGGGAGCGAGATAAGATAGCCTGATACGAACATTTTTCTGCCAGTTAAGAGTTTCAAGGTCAACCAAATATGTATACCTTGGATGCCACTGATTCTTTTGCCATTGAGCAACCATCTGGCGCATATGTGTACGACGTAGTGCCCGTCGCCGGCGGCATTGTCTCCATCTCCTCTGACGACACAGTGCGACTCTTCGATCCCTCCAATCTTCATCGTGGCCCGGTGTACAGCGTACCAAAAGTTAATTCCGAGGTCACATGCCTCGAGGCTCTTGATCACCAAGGATCCATTGTGTGCACTGCAGGGAGAGAGGGCAAAGTAACGATTCTGGACTTGCGACAGCAGTCGCGAGTAGCTCAAATAGGGACTGGTAAGATTTGTTTGCTTTCTTGCAATAATTCCACCTGGCACCATTACTGACATGACCACAGGAAGCAACGCCCCCATATTGTCCCTTGCAACATGCAAAGATGCATACGCAGTTGCAGCGGGCACAGAACTTACCAATGGCCAAGCAGAGGTTATTATATGGTATGTGCACGTCATAGGATATATATTGGCATATCTTTTTACTTACTAGACGAAGGGATACCCGAAGCCTTAATGCTCCAAGGCTTCAATACACAGAAAGCCACAATGATGATGTTACAGAGGTATACTTTGATCCGTGTGGTGCCAAAACACCCAAGTTTTACTTGTGACTGACTATGATGCCCGGTAGCTTCAATACCACCCCACCGAGACGGCTATCCTGTTGTCAGGGTCAACAGATGGGCTCGTTAATCTGTACAATACGACTGTGCTTGAGGAAGAAGATGCTCTTCACCAAACACTAAACCACGGCTCATCCATTCACAAGGCAGGATTTCTCAACGACCTTGACATATTCGCCTTGTCGCATGATGAGAAATTTGCCATATATCCAATGATAACAAACACAGAAGCTAGCATTGAAGAGCCGCCGTCAACTCAGTTTGGCGACTTACGGGAAAGCCTTGGCTGTGAATATGTGGCAGGTGTATTCGGCAGGCCCAGTGGAGGTGTTGTTGGCATTGGGAGTCACAGGTAAGCAATGGACTAAAGTCGTCGTTTTCACTCATGGTGTTACCGATTCTTGGAATACGTGGCGTATATTCTCCAAATGCTAACCATGAATATCAATATAGTCAGTCGAATTTTAGCCTTGTGCAGCTTAAAAATAGCCCCCCTTGGGCAATCTCGACCGAGTCATCCGTTACGTTATCCGGTGGCCATGGTGGGGAGGTAGTACGCTCATTTTGCTTCGTAGACGAGGTTTGTCATACTTTCCAGCTACTCGATACATTAATTAACAGTGCATAGTTCCGCATGATCATTACCGGTGGCGAGGATGGGCAGATAAAGGCATGGAAGTTCGACGGGTAGCTAAATTATCACCTCAGATTTCCATTCTCAATCTCCAGTGTTAAGTGATTTGTTCCACTAAAATTGCCTGTAGCTTCTCATGAGCCATAGAAGTACCTTGAATTGCAGTATTATATTCCTCGTTTAGTGTATATTTCGAGGACACTTAGCCATGTGGTTTGGATGGTGAAGGTTGTAGTGGTGATGTGAGGTTGGTCCGTACCGGATAAATGTTAACCCAACTGCGGCTTATAGATGATGACAGCTTGGACTTGGAACAGATCGTGTGCTGCTGGAGCTCGGCCGGATGCTTCATTATTGCCACGAAGATATAAGCTGTTGGCATGACACAACTGAATCTACATGCTGTGATGCATTTTGAGTCGTTCAGTACTGCGGGATGACCTCCTTGGTGAATGATTAGAAGCGCATACATCAGGGAGCTTGCAACATGATGGGATACTGCCAACGGCGTATGCCGTTCATCATATGTATGTCGCAACTTGTTCACCAGCTGTATCTGCACCTACTGACAGGATGTAGTACTTTTACAGGTAATATATGTTACAGCTCATACTCAGCCGGCAAACGTCCATGCCGAAACCAACGACCTGAATTCGAACAGCGATTCGCCCCCAGCTGCCCTTTCAGCCCTCCAAAACGAACACGGCCGGCATGGCGCAGAATACTATCAAGGTAGGAGCTACTCAATTACCTTAATAATATTTATTAACCACGGGGGTTCTAGGTCTCGTCGGAGAAGCATTGTCCTTCTTAGAGCCATTGGAGAAAGGGAACAGCCGATATTCTGCTCTCAAGACATCTCGATTCTCTAGTACCGCTCTTTACTACCTGGGCGAATTAATATCACAACTATACTTCAGCGCGCCTCCAGCCGATAAGGAAACATCCGATCAAGGGGTTGAAGGGAAGGATGGCGGGCAGACCCTGACTGGTCCCCTGTCAGATGGCGTGGCTTTACTTAGAGAGTCCGCGAAGAACAACAATTCTGACGCCATATATCTTCTGGCGCAGATGAGCTTCTACGGCAATTTCTCTTATCCGAAGAACCTCACCGAGTCATTCCAGAGGTATTCGCAGCTTGCGTCTCTTACCGGAAATAGTTCGGCACAACATATGATTGGATTTATGTACGCAACTGGTGTTGGTGGAGTTGTTAAACGGGATCCAGCAAAAGCCCTACTACACCATACATTCGCGGCTGAGGCTGGCCATAGCAAATCAGAAATGACGATGGCATTTCGCTACCAAAATGGAATCGGAACTTCACGTAATTGTGATGAAGCGGTTACTTATTATAAGAAAGTGGCCGACAAGGCAATTGCCTGGTATCGATCCGATGAGCCTGGGGGCAAGGCTTGGGTAGCAGACTCGTACAGCCTAGCGGATGATGACGGAGGAGTCTATGGCGAAGGCGCGAGCGCGTCCAGTGCAGGGGTCAACGCGCAGCGAGGAGGAGGAGGGCTGGATGCCCATGCGGCGTTAGACGATGTTCTTGAGTATCTCGACTTGATGTCTGGAAAAGGCGACTTCAAGGCTACATTCAGTCTGGGCCGCATACACTATAATGGTCAGAAGGGCCTCAACCGCGACATGAAGGCGGCACGGAAATATTTCCAGTCTGTCGTCGGTCAATATTGGAAGCGCGACGGGACTAAAGTGGAATCTACGGATAGGCCGGATATTGAGAAGTTTGCGTGCAACGCCGCTGGCTATCTCGGCCGGATGTATCTGAGGGGGGAAGGTGTCGATATAAACTATGATAAGGCACTACACTGGTTCCGGCGAGGAATCACCGGAGGAGATGCTGGCTCAGCAAATGGTCTAGGCTTGATGTATCTTCATGGCCTGAAGGTTTCAAAGGATGGAGCCAAGGCCTCGGATTTATTCAGAGCGGCTGCCGACCAGGACTACGCCCCAGCCCAAGTTAACTTGGGTAAGCTGCACTTGGACCAAGGGCGGGCTGATGATATTCAAATTGCCAGAAGCTACTTTGAACTGGCGGCGAGATATGGTAATATCGAAGCTTACTACTACCTCGCTGAAATTGCGAACTTTGGCATAGGCAGGGATCGTTCTTGCGGCCTCGCAGCCGCCTACTACAAGACTGTTTGTGAAAAGGCGGAGCCGTTACTATCTTCATTTGCCGAAGCAAACGAAGCATACGCAAATGGCGATCGCGAACTGGCTCTTCTTGACTATATGATGACCGCAGAACAAGGGTACGAGAGAGGCCAGGCGAATGTGGCATATCTCCTTGACCAGGAAAATTCCATACTGAAACTGTCAAACCACTCTCCGATTTCCAAGCCAAGATCAACGTTGCTTGAAAACCCAGACCTGGCTTTGGTCTACTGGACCCGATCTGCGAAGCAGAACAACATTGACTCCATGGTCAAGATGGGCGACTATTACCTCAAGGGCATTGGCTCCGAGCCTGACATGGAGAAGGCCGCTGCATGTTACACTGCGGCTTCCGAATTTCACCAAAGCGCCCAGGCTCTTTACAATTTGGGGTGGATGCACGAAAACGGCATCGGGTTGATACAGGACTTTCATCTCGCAAAGCGATTCTACGACGAAGCCCTGGAAACAAACGACGAGGCATACTTCCCAGTGACACTCAGCTTATTAAAGCTTCGTTTGAGAAGTGCATGGAACACGTTGACTCACGGAAGGGTCAACTCTATTCGATATGAACCTGGTAAGTTCCAATGCCCTTTTATTTGATTTGATTCTAACAAGCATCAGCACCCTCGAAGCAATGGTCCCTTTCTGAATGGATTAACAATTTCATGGAGGATGACCGCCTTCACTACATGGATTATGAGGAAGATGATTTGCTGACTCGCAGTGATGGAACACATCCGGATGATGGGTTGTATGATGATGTCATTGACGACGGTGTGGTCGAGAGTTTCATTATAATCGCTTTGGCGGGTGCCCTTGTGTGGCTTATATACTACCGACAACAGCGACAGCTGGCTCACAGGCAGAATGAAGGGGCTGCTCGTGACCAGGGGAATCAACCTCGACCTGTCGGCGGACAACAACCAGACGGTGGCATTTTCCCCAGAAACGGTGATCCTGCATTTCAACAGTGGGTCGCAGGTGGAGTCGGTCACTGAGAATGGTTGAGAAGGAAGAGCTCTAGTTGCCCAATTATTGAAGCTCTGTTCTGTACCCTGTAATTGGTTGATGGTGTCACAATTACTGTACTCTATATTAAATAAAGAAGTTACTTTTATGTATGTTGTAAAATACGGTAGTGAAGTGAAGCGAGACAAATGATTTATGGCGGGGTTTTGCTCGCGCATCTCGCCGTGTTTGTTTCAATGGCTCTATAAAAAAAATGCCCTCAACAAAGTAGACCTATGGGTACCACCTAATAATTATCGTGATGTCTGCGCAAGACGCAAAGCGACGCCGTGCAGACTCTACTGCAGCTGCACTATCAAAGCCCTTTCGATCTCCGTTTCGAGCCACCCCAGGAAAGCCAAATAGAGATTCTCAAGACCAGCCCAGTGACCTTGGCAGGACACAACATGGCCAAACGACCTCTCCATTGAAGGTTTCCCATATCCCAAGAGCACGGAATCCTCCACCTTTCCCATACAAGCGGCAGCAAGGCGTCAATCTTCCATCAAGACCCTCACTCACCTCAGACAGCCAATTGGAGATCGCGGCACTTGTGAAGGCCCAGCGCCAACTAAAGAATAAGCTACACTCTTTGGGAGAAGAACTACACCTATGTGAACAAGCACACAAAATCGAGCATGTTCCTTCCGAGGCCGGGTCAGACGACGGGGAAGTGGGCGGCGAGCTGCTGCGCTTGACAGAAAGATGGAAATCAGCCAGTCGCCAAGCAGCGGAGGAGCTTTTTGGCAGTGCCAAGGACAAAATAAACAGGTATGTGATGGACTCCAAATACTGAGCTCACATCTCGGGTCATGAGAGGGGGTGTTAATTCATTATAGGATGGGAGGTCCACAGGCCTGGAAAGAGATGCAGGAAAAACAACAGGAGTTTCAAAATGAGTTTAATGCTGGGTTTGAGCAAGACCGCACTGGTGAAATGGACGACGACGATGGAAGGAGCGATACAGATATAAGGGCCGACATCGAGCTAGAGACGGAGAACGAGAGAGAGGCACGTGGGCGGGATGCTGCTGCGGAGGATTTGAACGACAATGTAAGTCCCAATGACACTGACGGTGATGAATATCAGTAACAATTTGCCGTTAGGAGTTTACGATGTCGATGATGCTGAGGTCGCTGAATATCGAGCTCGAGGTGATCGGCTACAGCAAGGAATATCAGATGTGGATAGATTAACAATACCAAATAGGGGAATAGGCAGCTCTCTATAGCCATGAGCTTCTAGCATAATTGCCAATAGGACGACATACTCGTCTTACTTTCCAGCCTCACAAATACAAAGTTATGGGGTATAAACCTCTCGCGTTGCATTGCTCGGTCTATTTAAGCACACTATGAATAATAGAAAGCCATGCTGTAGGGCTGCTTGGTATAAAAGACAGGCCGTGGGTATCATCATGCACCCCTTCAACGGAAGAAACCCATGCAGTAGGGTTGATTGCTATAAAAGACAGCCCGTAGGTATCATTCGCTCCGTCAACGAAAGAAACCCATGCAGCAGAGCTGATTGCCATAAAAATAAATATAACCCGTAGGTATCATGCACTCTCGAGCCAGAACTTAAAACCCGCGGTAGCGTCCCTCAAAAGGGCCAAATCGTACAGTTTAACATCGAGAAACAGTCTTATACCACTGTCATCCCCAGATTTTCTCGAATGAGGGCATATTGCTTGAGTTCTTGGCTTGTTGGCCTTGCCTCTGGACCTCTATAACGTATTGGGTCTTGGTCTTTGCAGCGCCGAAGGGAAAATCGATGCATAGCAGTGTCCGCATCCATAATGGTGTATTCCACCACTGTGTAGAGTCCATCATATCGTATTCCCTTCTTCGGCGCAAATTTGGAGTTCTTGTTCTCTGCTCGAAGGACCCGAAGAGGCTGTTTTGATTCATAAGATTCCAGCAGAAGCTTGGTGTTCTTTGTTGGGATTGAATTTTCGCTTTGTGTACCGCAGTATTCAATGGCCTAGAGTATGGATATTAGCATTTGGAATTAGGTACAACTCTCATGGGAATAAAAAGACAGGCATTCTTCTTATAGGGATTGAAAGACGGCATTCCTCTCATATGAACTGAAAGACAGGCATTCCTCTCATAGAAATTTAAGACAGGCTTTCCTCTCATGGGAATTGACGCTAGACATGACCCTCGTAGGAATTGAAGACAAGTACGACTCAAATAAGAACTGGAGAACTCGTAGGTGCAGAAACATACCATTTCTTTGTCTTCGTCGGCATAGCCACCTTGTGCCACAACCACCGAGTAGGTCCCTTTTCCGACCTGCCCATGTATGCCAGCTTCCTGCTCGCCATGAGCGCCATCCCTAAGAGCACAGATGCGGTTTGGCCACCACTGGCCATTTGCAAGGCAGTTATCGCCCACCACGTTTGCTGACTTCTTCAAAGTATACTTGTTGTCAAGCTTGTGCGACGTACGCTTCATGCCGCTTTCCAGTCGACCCTTCTCACTTGTTATACCCCGTAAGAGATGAGAATCCAGATCTCCTACAATCCAGCGAAGATATAATGCCTTTGCATCCGCACGGAGATCCACAGGAAACTCAACGTCGTCTTGGTTATCAAATATCCGAGGTAATCCGTCGTCTTCCAAGATTCTTGCCTTCTTGACTATTATACCGCTAATGCATTCAAAAAACTCCATTTCGTGAAGTTTCGTACGTATCTCTGCAGTTATCTTTTCGCGCTCGCTGCCGTCTCTGGCCGAAACATAGTTTTGGCACAGTGTACGAATATATGCCACCGACTGTAAGTCCCCACGAGAATATTTCTCCTTCATATTTATCTTCTCGTACCACTCGGATGACCGAATCCGTGTGTCAACCGTTTGCTTGTTTGTGTACGAAGCAATCTCTTTCTTTCTGGGTGCCTTTCGGCCGGGGCCATATCTTACAGCATCCTTGTAATCAGGCGGGGTGGAGAGTGTGCCTAGTACATCCGTACTAGCTGGAGACTCGGGAACCTTGAGGCTGAATGCAGAGCCCTCAGAGCCAGGCGCGGCAGGGAGTGCCCCTAGTACGTTCGTACTGGCTGAAGACTCAGAAACCTTGTCGTTCAACGGGCCTGTCGCACTGTTAACCTGGAATACTTGGACAGCCATTGGGCAGTATTAATTTACCAGTGATTTTCCTCCTTTTTGCGGGCTTCAAACCCGAGTATGCGGTTTTTATCTGCTGCAACGGGTCGTGGCTTGAGCTAATAGCTTGGGGCGGGCTTTCCTCTTTCTTCATGGCGGCTGCGGCTGCATCTTCAGCCGCGATGATGGCCAACGACGCTCCCGTGCCTCCTTTCGGTTCTTTTCTAGGAGCTCCAAGACACCCATGATGTCGGGATGAGCAGATGCTAGGACGGTTTACTACATGTACCAGCAAGTCGTCTGTCTGGTTTAGATATTCACGGGTGGCCTCGTAATGAGGCTGATGTGAGGATTGCGGCCAAGCCACGGTTAAATAAGGCGCCTATGGGGTAATAAACTGGTTGTCAAATAGCGAGCAGTACTTTTAGCACTTTTCAATTCAATCCCCGGGATGATAGCTAGTGTCGGTGAGGTGAGAAGGGAAGGAAGTATGGGCAGTTGTTGAGTTATATTCTTGATCACGTGATGTTGTTGTGTTTACAGTGAAGAACACCAGTGTCTGTGGCTGGCTGCCTGCATTGCCAATTCACACTCTGTCGTACTACCGCATTACTTGGCACACATAGAGGGGTTACATTAGAATACGATTGATAGAAGTATTGTTCATAGTTTCAAGTGAAGCACGTAAAGCGCAAGGGCATCTCTTCACACAGCTAAATATGAGTTGAACACCACTGTCATAACCACACATTAGTCGGACATCACTGCCATTACATACGACCAAAGTACTTTCAAATGTTTCATTGTCCCATAGTGGATCGAGTCTCGAGATCTGTGTTTAACGCGAAAGCTAGAATGACAACTGGTTTGCATTGAAAGACCATCTCAATCTATCCCGACCCAGCCCTCCTTCCGGTATTGATTGCTCAGTAGAAAGTAGATGGGCGCTTGCTGGTGAAGATCTTGGTGCCAGCTGCCTTGGAAACGCGGTGAGGAAGAGGGAATTTGAGGTTCTTGGTGAGAAGTTGCTTGATGTATGGGCGCTTGACGTCGTCGGTCTTCTCAATCTCGATGACCTTGAGGATCTGTGCAAATTCTGTGAGCATAACTGAACAAAAAAAAAACAAGCGGGGAACATACGTGAATGGAACGGAAACGAGATCTGTGCCTCGCGGCCATATCCTGGTAGAGAGCCTCAACAGCATCTGTTCTCGACATCTCACGGTACTCCTTGTACATGTTGTGGGTGCCGGAACGAGAATCGTAACGGATCCAGATACCGAAGTTCTTGACCTTGAGAGGGCGCTTCTCGTGGATCTAAATTTGATGTTAATTATGCGGAATGTCTCACACAGATGAGTTGAACATACCACGTTCAAGCTGACGATCTCACCGTTGGCCTTCTTGACCTTGCGGAGCTTCATCAAGAAGTACCAGAAGCGGGACTTGGCGACCACAGTGTTAGGCGCAAATATGCGCATGCGGTACAGCTTTGGCGCTGGGTTTGCCTCTGTGGGCAGATGGCGGCCGATGACCTGGTATTCTGTGAGGCGACCTGTATTGAAATCTAGTTAGCCTGGTACTTTCGTAGAATACCGTTCCTAGCGACTCGGTGGCATCGACAAATCCATCCTTGACATGGCGGTTGGCGCTGTTCCCGGAAAACACAGGTCAATCCGTGAAGTCTCACGAATCGAGTGCTGCGAAGGTCGACAGTAATCCATGAATAGGCGTTGTCGATTCTGCTTCCAATCCGCAAGTAATTTCGCAACAATATTCGGTGAGCATCCAACAGTTCCTAGGATCTTTTCATAGAACTCTCGTTCATGTCTGGCCTTTGATTCCCGCTCGTGTTGCTCAAGTTATGCGCCATGTCAAAGGATTTGTCGTCGAGTTTGCCGGTCTGATGGTGTCCTATGTAGTGGAATTGAGAAATAAAAATCTTTGCTTACCCATCTGTAAGTCTGTCAGCGCAAATTCTTTGATTATGGACTCTGGATATGCCTAGAAACTGACCTTGAAGTGCTGGCCGAGATTGTTGTCGTTATGTGGGTTGTTCGGAAATCCTCGAAAAGGTTTGTGGGAAGATTAAGCGAATATTCCCCACGTGATGTGCACATCACAAGCGAAACAAGCAACAGGCGACAGGCGCGAAATTAGCCGCTAGAAGCGGTAGCCCTTGCGGGTGCAGACCCTGGACGAATAGTATATGTGAACCTTATTAGTGCCTTCAACGAAAGGTGGTCCCTGTTCTTGATGCTGTAAGACGCCGTCACAGGATGAAAAGAGTAATATTATTTAGGCGCCCAATCTAAAGACGTCTCATACGGGATTGCTTTACAGTATATAGGCTTTATTTTGTCAAGATTGACCGTTTTGACGCCCACCGGCGCCGTGAGGGGCGACGGCTTGGCACGGTCGGCACGTGATACAAACTGCCTGTTTGCATTCGAAGTGGCATCCCATTTTGTTCACATTGCCTGCTAAGCTGACTGAACCATCTTTCAGTACACTTTCGCCTCTTGTTTCCTGTGACTGTTGAGGAGGACAAAGACTAATACAGATAGATTGAGTGCAAACTTCTGGCCTCTTCTGTTTTGAAAATCACTGTCTACGCGGTGTCCTCGCAGCTAATCGACACAACGTCCCTGGTCTGGGGACATATTGGGCTTTGGTTCCTGCCTTGCAAATCTCCTGAGCGTGGTACAGGCAAAAACCTGATGACAATAAACGCCGATTAAAATGGAGGCTATTTTCAAAAACTTCCGAGAGGCCCACATTGGTGGTAACGGATACCACCTGTCTGATACTCTCCTGCCAGTCTCACCATCTGGAGAACCCGGGCGCCTGCGTAATTTCTTCAACAGCACCAATGCTGCAAATGTCAAAGGCGATATCCAATACAATGTGTTGTATGATAGACAGTCTACCCTCAGGCTTTCCACCGAGGAAGGAAAGGCATGGGTCGATGTCTATACTGCTTATTGGGCAGCTGTCGGTGAGATCATAAAGGCAGAAGATGCCCAGAAAACCAAATCACCGGTCAGAGATATCCTATATTTCCTCTCGTTTCAAAATTTCTTTCAAGCAGCGCAAGCCTGCTTATATTTTCTTTCGCCGCTGCCCATGCACGCGACGAAGTTGATTTAGGAAGACTTTCTATTCATGTGTATGAGGGTCTGTACAGTTAACTAACTGACCTTTGACAGATCAACTGGGTTGTTGTCTATGAGACTTGGAAAGAGATGACAAATGCGATCATTCGCGGCTATAGTACTGGATGTTTCGAGGCATGGACAATCCCATGCCTCTACATCAGCGGAAAATATTTGCGCATATTTGCCATAAAAGCTGATGTTGCAGGCGGCAACACGGA
Organism: Pseudogymnoascus sp. BL308; assembly: GCA_001630595.1. NCBI lineage: Eukaryota > Fungi > Ascomycota > Leotiomycetes > Thelebolales > Thelebolaceae > Pseudogymnoascus > Pseudogymnoascus sp. BL308. Next base: position 45,465 of record LMYD01000514.1, on the reverse strand, counting down.
CAAGGCCATGGACTTCCAAGACGACTTCAATCCAGACACCGCAAAAAACGAAAAACTTGAGGATGCGGCCCGAGTCTTGAATCGGATGTTCCAGTTATGCGTCAGCGATAGGTACAGCATATCCAAATTTCTTACCGGTAGTTTCTAACGTTTATTAGGGCCCCACTCGAGGACTCACGCAAATGGGGCATTTACAATATTGTCAACCTTCTGTTCAAGACCTACTTTAAGCTTAACTCCGTCGCATTGTCCAAAAACATCATCAGAGCTCTTCAGGCTTCTCGAGGTGATGTACCGGATGTCGAGTCTTTCCCGAAATCCCATCAAGTAACATTTAAGTATTACATGGGCGTCATTCAGTTTCTAGAAGAAGACTACAAGCAGGTACTTCATCCCATTCCTTATGTGTTTGGGCATATCTAACGAGGACCTTAGGCAGAAATTTTTCTGACACAGGCGTGGGAATTGTGCCACAAACAATCCACCCGGAACAAGGAGTGAGACTTTCACCAGCTGCTAATGGAATTTTGATTACTGACTTGGCTTAAGACTCATCTTGACGTACCTCATACCCTGCCACCTTCTTACTACGCACACTCTCCCAACCGAAACTCTACTCGCCCCGTACCCACGCCTGCAAAAACTATTTTTGCCGCTTTCTCGATGCATTAAGCGTGGCGACCTGACCGGGTTTGATAACGCGCTTGCAGCAGGGGAAGACGAGTTTGTCAAGCGTCGTATTTACTTAACTCTCGAACGAGGCCGGGATATTGCACTGCGAAACCTCTTGCGGAAAGTATTCGTTGCGGGTGGGTTTGAAGAACCCAACGAGAAAAGCCCTGTCCCAGTGAGGCGGACTCGGGTTACTGTCGCAGAATTCGGCGCGGCGATCAGTATCGGAAACAAGGATAAACTAGATGACGATGAAGTCGAATGTTTACTGGCAAATATTATATATAAGGTCAGTTTTCCAATCAGAGAATGCGCCACATGTCGCAGCCTTTTGCAACGTCTACTTGTAGACTTCCCAACACAGGCCCACCACCTATCTTTCATTTACTACTCCACGCGATTGCTAACACTACTACAATAGAACCTAATGAAAGGATACATCGCCCGGGATCGCGGCATAGTCGTTTTAAGCAAAGGCGGCGCGTTTCCAGGAACTGGCATATGAAGTGGCCGCAACCTGGTCTCGAGAGATGGAAGGGGGAAATAAGCAACGCTCGCAACGGCGACACATTGTCCATGGGATAGAACTGGACTGGCTCTACTTTCGGACTCCTGGAAGAAACCCAGGGTTTGCTAGCTCATGTGCCAATAGGTGGCTTTTCTCACCGGCGAATGCTACGAGAAGGGGACGAGCTGTTTTATATGCCGGGATACTCGCACCGTTGCAAATTATTATCGCCGATATTGCATTCAGAGGGTATCATATCGTGTCGATTGGTTATCTCTGGGCTGAGTGTTTATGGTCAAAACATGCATCCTATAAACTTTCAAGTCCACAGCTTTCATGGACTATTCCAATGGAATCATCGATTTTGCAGCCGGAAATGTTTTACGGTAGCGGTGGTTAAAAATGAATACGGAGGATAGCAGGGCAGACGACTTCAATATCACATGTTGCCTTCAACCAAGCATAGCACGTACGAGGGAGAATGGTCACTAAACAACGACTGTGTATCTATCTATGCCAAAGGTTCGGTCCTCATGGCCGACTCGTAACGTTTTCATACGTTGAGTCATAAATAATACATTCAATTTGGATTGTCCCTTACTTAAAACAGGAGATGTCCCTTCGTCAGCTGCAACTAACAAACAAATAAACGGTCATAGGTATCGCGAGGCACCAAGCCTCAAGCCGGTAAGAAGAGTATTATACACATTCCCAAAACGCCCCGTAAAAGTATCAAGACAAGCTTTTTGCCACAAAATCGGTTAATGAAAGTCAAGAAATGAAGAAATCCGTAACGCCCCCAAGGTTTGTCTACATGTGTCGAACACTTCGTGGAGAGTTCCTGTACGCCGATGTTAGAAAGGTACGTGAATGACAGAGTTGTAGGTGGGAGAACTTACGCAGCGCTGGCAACGTCGTCGACGTGGTTGCACAGAGCGACGAAGAGATCAAAGAATAGCTGGCTACCACCTGCATGCATCTCCAGCTGCATCGTTCCACTTCGCTTGAATGTTCCCCGGCTTCTAATAATTAATGCCAGATAATGGGCTCGAAGCTTTGAGTCCGTATCCGGAGTGTTGGCATAGGCATAACGTGCCGATGCGAGGATGGTGCTGCACTGAATACCTGACTGGAGGCCTTGCTTGCGTAAAGCTACCTTCTTCAACTCTTCAAGACCATACTTCTCAGCCGTGCAGTATATAACGGTATCCTTCAAAACTTCGCCTTCTATTCCATGGTGGTACACTGTTGATTCCATCGCGGGAGCTCCCATCTCCTGGCTTGGTTCAAGCTCCCAGGTATTCTTGCGCTTGTTGAACGCAAGACGGGGATAATAATCCCCTTTGTATAGATATTCGAGAACTGACGAGAAAATCTCGGGTTCTTCATCGGGTAATGTAATTCGTTTGCTTTGAGACTCCATGAACTGGCCTCGGCAGGCTTGTTGGAAGAATGGCGACAGGCTCAAGACGTCTTCGTGAGCCGCAAAAATCCGTTGCTCTCGACCCACGATCAACGTGATTATCGGCGAGGTTAGTGTGCTGTGATGGAATTAGCAGTGAAATGAGATGGAATTGATGGGATGCTGCTTACGTTGAAAGGCGTGGATTCTCTCTCTCTTCTGCAACCGGCCTCCTCGATTTTTCATGGCGAGTTTTCGAAACTGCATGCTCTCGAAACGATCCCTTCGATCGACCGGCCTTCTTTGAGAAGCTTTCTGTCTTTGAATGACTCGGTCGGCGAGTGAACATGGCTCTGGTTTGTGACTGTGACTTCTGTCTCGGTCGGGTGGTAGCCTAGCGACCGGATCGAAGCACAGTCGATAAGAATCCCGTTGTTCAAACGCCTTCAAAAAGTGAATGTGGTTTAATTTTGATGGAACAGGCAAATATGGTCAATATTGTCAATATTCTATGGACGGGATCGATAATACAGTACAGAAGAAGGAAGAGAGAAGGGGAAGGGGAAGTATATATGCTCATTCAGGGGACAACAGCCAAGGTTACAATAGGAAACAATGGGGAGACGCGGCGTGGAGCCGGGTGGACGCGTTTTGCCCGAATTGGCTGCAACCACTTTACGCGAACCAAACGCCTGATCCCGTGAGTCAACAGAATCTCCCAATTGACAAGGGTGGAGGGGTAACCCTGGTACAAATGGTCCGAGAATGTGACAGAGCGACAAAAGGCACAGTACAGTATGCACGGTAAGAGAGTGGTGGCTGCACCACCAAACTTGATAATTAGTGGACCACGGAAATGAGGCCCAGAAGGAATAATAAGAATGGTAAGAATATAAGAATTAATAGTGGATGGAGTCGGGCAGGAAATGAGTAGAAAAGAGTAGAAAAATAGGTACAAAGTGTAAATAAGTAGCTGAGCACAAGGCATTCTACGTAACTATACGTACGGTGCACTGTTTATAATCGCACATCTTGTTGCCTGTCTGTGTGGCTACAAAAGTAAAACAACCACCGAGCCTTGCCATCTACTTCATACCACATCACTACAGGAATCTGACCCGTCATATATCTACTCATACATCTGCCGTGTGCATCGTCGCAAACTCCTACCACATTACCTGATCGCCGATTCCTGGCTTCTCTCATCCCCGCCATCCCCGCCATCCGCGATAATGGTGGAAATAACAGAGAAAAGCACCCCTCCTCAAGCTCCTGAGGGCGATGACCAGCACCACAAGGCCCCGACGGATAGCAAAGGATGGGATGGCAAGCTGCGCGTAGAAAGGCGTCCGGTTATGACAAACCCAGAAGCTATTTCTGACCCGGAGTATTCTGACGAAGAGAACATCCTGCCTGGAGAGCAGATCGGTCCAGATGAGGGTATGTGAGATGAGACTGCCAGCTCCCTCCCCCCCTACCACCACACGTATGGGCAGATATACTGACCGGGTATCTACAGATCTCCTTCAAGACGAACCATCCGATGTCGAGGAAATCGACTGCATACATTCACGAGTCGCCTCTGTACCCTCGCTCAACCTCGACAGATTCACGAAGCTTGTCCGCCTCTGCCTGCGACAAAATGCTATCACGGAAATCGAAGGGCTCTCGAGCCTTGCAGAAACCTTGAGAGACCTGGACTTTTATGACAATTTAATATCTCACATCAAGGGTCTGGAAGACCTAACGAACCTCACGAGCCTCGACTTGAGCTTCAACAAGATCAAGCATATCAAGCGTGTGAACCACTTGACGAAATTGACGGATTTATATTTCGTGCAGAACAAGATCAGTACGATCGAGAATCTTGACGGGCTGACACAACTACGAAACCTCGAGCTTGCTGCGAACAGGATACGAGAAATCCAGAACCTCGATACACTCACTGGTCTGGAGGAGCTGTGGCTCGGGAAGAACAAGATTACAGAGATCAAGGGCCTGTCATCACTCTCGTCGCTGAAGATTCTCAGCATCCAGTCAAACCGAATCCGCGATATATCAGGCCTCGAAGAAGTACAGACCCTGGAAGAACTATACATCTCCAACAATGCCCTGAGCTCCCTCGCCGGCCTGGAGCACAACCATAAACTACGAGTAATCGACATCAGCAACAACACTGTTTCCAGCCTGGCTGGCCTGGGACATCTGGAACAGCTCGAGGAGCTCTGGGCAAGCTACAATAAGATTGATAGCTTTGGGGATGTGGAGAAGGAACTAGCTGATAAGAAACAGCTGACTACAGTATACTTTGAGGGCAACCCCGTGCAGTTGAGGCAACCTGCATTGTACAGGAACAAAGTCCGACTGGCTTTACCGCAGATTCAACAGATCGACGCCAGTAAGCTTCCCAAGACCAAACAGCACGGCATCACCATGGCTAATATTTGCGTAGCATTTGTGAGAGTAACATAGGATCTTGCATACCATGTGCTAGTACCACAACGTCAAGCGCATACACGCTGCATTTCAAAGAATGGCTTCGTTCCAAGCTGAATGCGATGAAGGCCGTATTTGTGCCTTTTGTAAGTTGAACCGCAGAATAGCCTGGATTACGGGAGATGGGACTTCAAGAAGTGTATACTTTAGATACCAGAGCATGTCACTATGTATTGGTAGAGGATACCTTAGCCAGGCACTACGGTGTCAGCTCATCACGACGATAATACGATCGTTTCATACGGTCCGTTCTGGTACATTCAAGATGAGAGTATCAGGAGTCACAAGAGCGCCCAACGCAAGGCTGTGGACACCAGGAAGCACCTTAGCTGCCAAGCAGAGAGATAAGTTGATAATATATATTGTTCATAAATCCTGTCTACAATCCCATCTACGCGAAAATGTGAAGAGTGCCGAGGTACTAAAATTGCAATGTCAGCTATGTTACTTGTAGGATGAAGAAATGCACGTACATCGGTCGGGTTGTTAAACCTGAGGTTCTTGTTTAAGCCGGAGATCTCATCAAGCTCGGACTGCTCGAGGTTGAAGTCGGTGACATTTAAGTTTTGCTCGAGTCTGCTCTGGGTGTTGCTCTTGGGGATGATGGCCAATCCCCTCTGTGTGACCCATCTCAGGATAATCTGAGCGGGTGTCTTCTCGTGCTTCTTTGAGATGGTGGTGATGGTGGGGTGCTCGAACAGGAGAGGGGTATCGGCGGCCTTTTGCCATCCGAGCTCGAGGAAGGAAGATGGGCCAAAGGTGGAGTATGCGGTAACGGCAATGCCCTGCTCCTTGGCCAGCTTGACGAGGGTCTCCTGGACAAGGTATGGGTGGTGCTCGATCTGGAGAACAGCCGGGCGGATCTTGGCGTATCTGAGGAGATCGAGGATGAGAGCACCCTGGAAGTTGGAAATACCAATGCTCTTAGCAAGCTTCTTGTCGACCAGCGACTCCATTGCGGTCCATGTCTCCTGGATGGACGCGTTGCTAAGTTGGTAATCCTCCTTTCCGTCGAAAGCCCATCCCGGTGGGTAGCGGACCTTGGGGTCAACGTATTTCAGGGCGATTGGGAAGTGGATGTAGAAGAGATCGAAGTACTCAATACCCCAGTCAGCAAGCTGCTTGCGGGCAATTGGCTCGACCTGCTCCTTGTCGTGGAAGCTGTTCCACAGCTTGGAGACGATGAAGAGATCCTCGCGCTTCACCAGACCCTCCTTGATGGCACGGGCAACACCCTGGCCGGCCTCAACCTCGTTTCCGTAATCTAGAAGTTGGCTTAGTATGTCTTGTCGCAAGGCAACATTGCGGAATGGGGGGGCGTACCACAAGCTCCATCGAACAGACGGTATCCAGTCTTGATGGCGTTGTAGACAGTGTCGGCGCAGGTGTCGTTGCCAACCTTCCACAGGCCGAAGCCTACTTGTGGCATCTCAAAGCCATTGTTGAGCTTGATGTTTGGGACAGGCATCTTTGCGAGACTGAGTACGGAGTTGGTTGGAAAGGCGGATAAAAATAATGGCAAAGCTACTCAGAATGTCAGTTCCGCTGGGGAGGGCGCAGGTGGTATATATAAGTGGTATACTCACACACACGCACGCACTATGGGGCAAGCAGGCTATTTCATCGGCTGTTTTATGAGGAAGGGCAAAACGGGGACCAGGCGTCCAAGCTTATATCCCAATCAATATGAACACAAGACCACAAGCGTAGGGAATCCGAGGGTTTGGGCAGGCAACGCTCAGTGTACAGCTGGGTTTAGTCACTGGCAAAATGATGAAGGAGGGGTTGAGGATGCTATAGGTGGGGTCAAAGGGTGGAGGGGAAGAAAGGGAAGGGTGGAGGGGAGAAGTGGAGGGAAATGGGGTTTTCGACCTGTAGCAGGGCCAGAAGAGAGAGTTGGTGCTCCTGGTCCATTGATGATGCGCTCAAACGACGGCCAAAATGTCGAGAATTGCGCCGGGCGGTGGCGGGGTTTCTCCCATAAATTCCATACTATCGAACTGTGCCTCTATCGCCCTTACCACAACTTAGAAAAGATGATCGCTCAGGTGGGGCGGAGGGGTGGTGGGGGTAAAAGAGAAAGCAGAACAGGCTAATGTCACCCGCAAGTCACTCTCCTACGGCGTTGAGTGTTTGGATAGTGTTTGGGCGGCACGTCAACACGCAAAAACCACACACTAGAGCGGCACAGGTACTTCGGAGTACTTCAGATTGCTATTCCTCTACCTCGATTGTGTTTATCCAGGGCCAAAGAACCAACTGGAGCCCCAACGAGTCTAAGCATCGTCGACTTTACCCGGCGGCTATTTACCCTCAATTATGGGCATCATGGGTCTTTGTCCCACAGAACAGTGGGACGAGAGTGTTGATACTGGGACAAACACTTACTTATGTTATGGTACTATTGTTATTTCTAATCGGATGAAGGTCTTTTCGAAGAGGGGAATTTTGATAATGGCCACTGGCCACCACTGGCCACCGCATCCATTGGCGGAGCAGAGCGGTCCGGGGAGTGCCTGATCTTCAAAGGAATCGATCGATCTCTAACTCCCGGCCTTTTGCCCGCCTCCGCCTCACCGGCTTCACCGTGGCCGAATTAGCCATGGACCACGGCGAGAAATCGGGCGTCCAAAGGGGACAATTACCCTCGGGTGATTATGGAATAGCGTCGATGATGCCTCTAGTTTAAATTCCTAGCGGCGATTTCACCTTTTTGAATATTTTATCCTTGAGACCTTGAGACCTGTGGCCATTTTGATGGTTGATATAAGTTCCAGCTTATGTCACCATCTGATTAGACCGTTCGTTACTTCTCTCCAATAGTCGTTCCCCGAATGTCGTTGACATAATTGCTTACTAATCACCCGATAACGCTAAGATAATTCCACTGCGTTGGTGGGCGAAATGCTTCTGCCAGCACTGGAAAATGACCGCATAGACTTGGGGTCTTGGCAGCCTTTCACATGTCGATGATGGATCGTCCCGGCACACGAGGCCAACTCCGGTTACAACAGCTCCAACTACACGTCTGCGAAACTCAACAACTATCAACGCACACGACTACAGCATCCTGTCGCCAGAAGCCAGCGGGAGGATAATGTGAATAAGAGAGAGGCGGCTTCATTGTTAAGCTCGTATCTGCTGCGATTTATCAACGGCCGGATAGAGTATCATGGGTCTAATTGAAGGGCATTGCTGAGAACAACCCGGCTTGGTTTAACACCTTTGAGTGTGAACATGGCCGTACAATCTACACTGAGGGGGGTGGAGCCTCTCAAGCGCCTGCACGCCTATTATACGAAGCTGGTCATCGGGAAATATAAGGCAACCTCCCGATCTACCCGACTATTGGCAACACTTGCGCTCCTCCTATCGATAATTGCCAGCGGCGCCGGAGGACGGCGGTGGTGGAGGAAAAAGGCCTCCGAGAAGGAGGAAGGCCGACGCCTGTTACGGAGGAATTCAGGGCTCAAGAACAAAGATGGATCGAGGACACTTGTCGTTCCCTACGGGGACTCGACATCGAAGGTGACAATTCACCCGACGAAACCTATGACCTTCGACGCCCATCGCCGGCTGTTTCTTAATCCACCGCGCGCATCCGGAATGGTAGATGGCCAACCTACACCACATTTGCAAGCAAAGCCCGGTCTTAACCTGGCATTTCTGCATCAGTTCCTGAGCCTTTTGAGCATTATGATACCCAGGTGGCGTAGTAAGGAGACGGGCCTCTTGCTAAGCCACGGCGTTTTCCTACTTCTTCGCACGTACCTGTCTCTGGTCATTGCAAGACTTGATGGAGAAATTGTTCGAGATCTTGTTGCGGGACACGGAAAGTCCTTTACTTTGGGAATAATCAAGGTATGTATGACACGCATGCGCCTACCTCCTCCAAATGGCTTGCGGAAACAACTGACACATCTTAGTGGTGTGGAATCGGAGCGGTAGCCTCTTATACCAACGCCATGATTAAATTCATGCAATCGAAGGTTTCCATAGCTTTCCGAACACGACTTACCAGATACATTCACGATCTCTACCTGAACGACAACCTGAACTACTACAAACTCTCCAATTTGGATGGCGGAGTTGGCCAGAGTGCCGATCAGTTTATTACCCAGGATCTAACTCTATTCTGCACGTCTGCCGCCAAGCTATACTCCTCGCTGGGAAAGCCATTCGTGGACCTGTGTGTATTCAACTACCAACTGTATTGTTCACTTGGACCTCTAGCCTTGAGTGGCCTTCTCAGCAATTACATATTGACTGCCACGCTACTCCGAAAGCTATCGCCGAATTTCGGAAAATTGAAAGCGATAGAGGGTCGCAAGGAGGGTGACTTCAGAGGGCTCCACGCCCGACTTATTGCCAATGCCGAAGAAGTTGCCTTTTACGGAGGAGCTGACATGGAGAAGGCATTTTTGAACAAGGAGTTCGTGTCGCTGAAGAAGTGGATGGAGCTCATTTTTACCCTGAAGATCAGGTACAATATCTTGGAAGACTTCGTCCTGAAATACAGTTGGAGCGCTTATGGCTATCTTCTCACCTCCCTCCCTATCTTTTTGCCTTCTTGGGGTGGAATTGGAGGCGCTGCAGAGCTTATCGAGACAACGGTGAAGGGAGGCAGAGAGCAAGGGCGAATGAAGGACTTCATCACCAACAAACGTCTAATGCTCTCGCTTGCTGATGCCGGCGGACGGATGATGTATTCCATTAAGGATCTATCTGAGCTCGCGGGCTATACATCTCGAGTGTACACCTTGATATCAACGTTGCACCGAGTCGAGGCAGATGCATATTATCCACAACGTGGGACTAGCGCGGAGTTATACTCCCTTTCGGATGTTCAGGGAACTACCCAGAAAGGCTACGATGGAGTCCGACTTGAAAATGTTCCAGTGGTGGCGCCATCACTCTTCCCCAATGGAGGCGACGAGCTGATCGACTCCCTGTCGATCATCGTGCATTCTGGAGAGCATCTCCTGATCTCCGGTGCAAACGGCGTTGGAAAGAGTGCCGTCTCAAGGATTGTTGCCGGATTGTGGCCTGTATACAGAGGCCTTGTGAGCAAGCCCCGCAGTGTTGGCACTGATGGCATCATGTTCTTGCCCCAGCGCCCCTATTTAAGCGTTGGGACCCTTAGGGACCAAGTAATCTACCCTGATGGCGAGTTCGAAATGAGGGACCGTGGCCGCAGAGATAGCGAGCTCCAGCGCATCCTGGATGAAGCACATTTGGGATATCTCCCAGAGCGCGAAGGCGGCTGGGATACCCGCAAGGAGTGGAAGGATGTACTTAGCGGTGGTGAGAAGCAACGGATGGCCATCGCACGATTGTTGTACCACGAACCCCGGTACGCTTTTATTGATGAAGGTACCAGCGCTGTCTCGAGCGATGTTGAAGGCATCCTCTACGAGACAGCTAAGGAGAAGGGAATTAGTGGGTCTTACCCCGTGTTTATCATCCTCATTTCACTAACTCGATATAGCTTTAATTACAATCTCGACGAGGGCATCTCTGAAGAAATACCACACGTTTAACCTCACCCTTGGCCTCGGGGAGAATGGAGACGAATGGGAATATGAGCGCATCGGAACAGAGAAGGAGAAGATGAACGTGGAGAGGGAGCTCCAAGAACTCAGAGAACACATTGGGAAAGTTCAGGAGTGGAAGGACAGGCACGCAGAGATCGAAAAGGAGCTGGCAAAGGTATGGGTTGATGGGGGAGATGTCTTGAAGGCCCCAGAGGTGGAAGTGGCCACTGGAGAGAGTGACAAATAATATGTAGTATGATATATAAGAGCACATGAAAACCATTGTATTGACATCAAGACGTATTCGATAGGTGAAGGCTATGCTATCTATTACTGAAAACCAGCGGCAATTGTCGCAAACCCAACCATACCCACAGCCCAGTCCGTGTTCCTCCCAAACGCCATCCAATTCGTAAAATTACCACACCACCAAGTGCAGTAAGGGGTATCATAACAGGAAGTAGCAATCGTTTACGGCTCAAGATGCGACCACTCCGGTATCCCCTTGATCTGCGCCCACATAAACTTCTCCAGCTTGTTGGCCGACTTCGCATACGGCGTCGTTTCGTTATTGTACTTACGGCAGTTGTCGAAGACCAACTTTGCATCCTTGATAAAATCTTCCGGGGTAGCGTAGTTGTCTGCTTCCAGCTTTGTTTCCATGGTGGAGAGGTCCATGGGCTCCTTGATGACTTCGTAATAGTCCGCCACATCCTCTCGGCTGACCGGGTGCAAGAATGGCCATGCAGAGGCGTGGTTTTGCATGTCGTTAAGCAGATGCAGTAATTGGCTATAATTGGGGCCGTGGCGCGGTTGTCTCGCAAGCTCATCCATATCAGCTGACCAGCCAGACGCCCGAATGGCCTCAATCTGCATTGGGTCGATCTTGCACGGTCCATTCTTCCATTGCTTAGGCGGCGGATGGACCTTATGGGATTTGCTGAATGCACGGATCTTGGCGTGTACAGCTTCCTTCTGCTTCAGGAGCATGCGACCCATCTCCAAGTACCGGATATTGGGCAGCATCGTGCACTGCATGATTGTTCCTCCTTCGTAATCTTTAATGTATCCCATCCAACGCGGCTTCTCGAGAGTGATTTCCTTGGTGAAACCTTGCTTTTTGAAGTAGCCGATGGCGTAGTTGTCGGCGTATGTCAGGAAATGCATGACGTCCGACGTCGCTTTGACATAGTCTTTTAAATGCGACATGAGATGCGCGCCGTAGCCCTTGACTTGCTGATCCGATGAAATTGCGCAGAAGACGATTTCGGCGAACTGTCTCCCCTTGAACGGCCGGTATGTGATCCCCCCAACTACTTCCAGTGGTTTCTTCACGATCGCTATCGACAAATGCGTTCGATCGTACACAAGCCGTGCGATATAGTCCTTGGGCATCTTGGGGAGTTGCTTTTGGAAGATACATTTGAGGCCGGTGAGGATTATCAGGCTTTCGCGCTGGTTGTCGTTATTGACGACTCGGAACTCAATTTCGCCATTCCGCTCTTCGATCACTGCAGGCTTCAGGATGTTAGCTTCGGGGACAAGCGCATATACGGTAGGGTGGCAACAATGTTCCGCCTTGGCCGTCCATTGTTGTGAGGGGAGGGGAAAGCTCACCTTCTCGGGAAAGGGCACTGGATGCGCTGGCAGTGCTGGTATCTTCTTTGGCTCTGGAGAATCACTATGCGAGCTCTTCACTCTCTTGTTTGCCGAGGGGGTTGTGGGGTCGTCAACAGCCTTCCGCTTGGAATCTAAAGCATACATCGTTAATTCGTGGTGCTTGACAGGATAGGAGGAATACTGACTGTCATCTTTCACAGGCGCCATTGCGAAATTGCGACAATGCTGCTACTCATTCCACAAAGGAACTTGTTGTCTTTGATGTTGCCGTCGTCGTCGCGACTGTTATCGCCCATCGGTCCTGGTCGTGGCGAGGCCGATGCGGTTCTGCCGCTAACCTCAAAATAGATAAGCGCCAATAGGTACGAGCCATTGTATCGTACCCACTGTAAAGTAGTACATGTGTCTTCGGAGCTTCACATCAACGTCCCATACCCTTCACCAGCCAGGCTTACGAATGCACCTGTCGATTTAATTTTACAGCCCTTCTCTGGACTGCTCCTACGAAGGCCAACCCCAAATCCATCCCAACAAGCTTCAATCCCTTATCGGCACACCGCATATGCCTCAATCATCGCTTCGTGAGGTCTGGGAAGGTGCTGTAGGCAATCAGTTCGCCCCGACAATCAGCAAGGACAGCCAGTTCTCACTCGGTTTCTCGTTGCTTGCTTGGGCATATTACTGAGTGGATACTTTGGTCTGAGTAAGAATCCCCGATGCACCCGGAAAAGCTCAGCATTTACTCATACATTCTTAGACCGTTCAGTCACAACCCTCCCACTTGTTGGCATCCCAGCTGCCCTCGCAATCGGCTTCGGTGCAGTGTATATGATCTGTGCAGTTGGGGTCTACGTTTAGGAAAAGCGTGAATAAGGAAGGCCGGAGCCGACTGTGATCCGTCGCGCTCAAGAATTTGTCAATTGGCGTGCGAAGTGAAAGCGCAAGAGACAAAGTCATAAAAGATACCCCCGTCGATCCCTCGCCTGTGTATAATAGCATGCCCTACACGACATAAAGGCATCTGAAGGGAAAATATATGGGCATTGTATGATTAGCGAATCAAGATACCTCTTTTGACCCTTTGCGGCTTTCCGTGGTATGAGAATTCACCATGTCGGCCATAATAGAGACCGAGGACTCTGTCCCAATATTCAACGCAGTGTCTACATCTGTTAGACAGCTCTGCCAACTTCTTAACTGTATTCGCTTTGCGCCAAAGGTTCAAATCCATATCTCCCCTGAAGGGATCCAATTTGCCGTGGAGGAGGGCCGCGTCATGCAAGGTATGCACAACACTGGAGTATTCTCAGTTGGCCTATACTTACACAATTTCAGCAACCGCATTTCTTGATAAAGCTCTCTTTACATCCTTTACATACAATCCTCCCACTTCCAGCGACAACGACACTGCCGAACCCCCATCATTCCAAGTATCTTTGACAGCGCTTCTCGAGACCCTTCAGATTTTCGGTGCCTCTGAGGCGTCATCTCGTTTCTCCAAGCCGGAGTCCGATGAGTATGCCACCAGCATCCGTCCACACAGGATCACCGCCTTCAGCAACCAGACTCTTGGTATGACTGGCGTCTGTCGCTTTTCTTACCTTGGCGTTGGCGAACCATTCCGTATCATACTTGAGGAATCCGGCGTGACTACAACGTGCAATCTGAACTCCTACGAACCAGAAAATGCCGATGAGATCCCATTTAACAAGCAAGAGTTAGAGGTGAAGATCATAATGCAAGCTCAATTTCTCTACGATGCGTTTCTTGAGATTGCCTCGATGACAGCTACGTCTGCAACCTCTTCCAACCGACTAAAGGTTGTCGCTTCGCCGAATTCACCATTCTTCTCGCTATCAGCCACTGGCTCGTTGGGCAGCGCGACTGTGGAGTTCAGCAAGAGCAGAGACTTGCTCGAGACATTCTCGGTCGGCCGAAATTGGACGCAGTATTACAAATTCGAAATGGCCAAAGCAGCTGTAGAGGCCATGAAACTGGCGAGCAAGGTCAGCTTCCGAGGCGACAGTCAGGGAGTCCTGTCGTTGCAGTTTATGATTGAGGTGGAGGGTGGCGGTATAAGCTTTATTGATTTCAGATTTGTGCCCTTTATTAGTGGGGACGAGGATGATACTGAGAGTGAGGAGGATAATTATGACGACAATGGTGAAGAAGTATAGGCGATGGGACTGCTGTACGGTTATACAATATCTCTGCTACCGGTGGTTTGGCATGTTAAAATATAAATTTTGGGACCCAGCCCTTATTTTTTATTTACGTGATATTTATTATTTCAATAAACATAATACTGCCATATTATCCGCAGCATATTAATATACCCTAGAGCACCAAATGCCCATACTATATATACGGCTATCAATATTTAATTTATTACTTGGTGTAGCTGTTTCTGACGCGGAAGTCCAGGTAGCAGTATTAGGATTCACACAATAATATATGGCTCGGTTGATGCCACGTCAAAAGCCTCACCATATGTGACAGCGAACGAGAAGAACAATTACATATGACCACAGACTCGAGAGAACTAGACATACCGTCCGCTTTCCCAAATACAAGTCTGTGTAGCATCGGATTGGTGGTCTCGACTGTGCCAATATGTAGGCATCACGCGAAAAGGTTAATTATGGGAGCCTGAAAAATGACATGCCTTTATAAACGATGAGAACCGTTTAAAACGCCGCGCATGAACGATCTCGCCCAGAAATCCGAACCACTCACCATGATATAATACCCGATTAATGGCAATGGGACTATTCTTCCGCGACAGGCCGATGTGGGAGTTCACGTCTACGGCATGTCAGAAGGACGACACGACGCTCATAGACGAGGCCTTATCGAGGGCCTCTCAGCATGACGATATCAACGATCTCGAGCTGCTTAATGAGTTTTGTGCACTCGCAGTCGAAAAGAATGCGACGAATGTCCTGACGCATCTTATCAAACAAGGTGAAGTGTCAAGTCCTTGAAGCCAGGTGATATTATATGGTGTGGGCCGAGGTCGAAGCCAATCCTTGAGATCCTCCTTGCACACGGTTGGGACATCAATGCGCGCGATCCCTCGGGACGTTACCCAGGCGTCGAACCCTTCATGTGGAGTGTTCTTATGGACATTGACTTGGTTACCTGGTGCCTAGAGCATGGCGCCAGCGTGTATCCAAGAGACCAAGAGCCACGACGGGACGATATACTCACAATGTCCCAAATCAAATGCCAGCAGGTGCTCGAAAAGGCTGCATATTCGGGCACTGTAGCGACATTTGAGCTCCTGCGTTCCAAAGGGGCTCCCCTTGGTTGGCGTCCGTTGCGTCGCGCCATTGAAACTACCACTCATCATCAGGCCTACCCCGGAGAAGAAGTTAACCGCGGAGAAGAAGAAGATAGGAAAGCCAAAGAATCAGCACGGAAATATGAGGAGCGTATGGCGATGGTGCGCCACCTTGTTGATGTGGTCGGGGTTGACGTGAATGCTCCTGACGAACCACCAGGTGCCGACGCGCCTGATCGTTGGGGAACACCGATCTGTTATATTGCTAAATCTTATGGGTTTGAAACAGATACTCGCGAACTGGCTTGGTTTCTGCTGGATCGAGGTGCGGATCCAACGCCCGCTCTCGAGGTTGCGAAATGGACTGAGCACCACAAGTTTGTAGCTGACGTCGAGGCATGGAGGGCACAGAAAGCTGATAGTCGCAAGTGTTGTGCCATACAGTAGGTGGAATACTTTTCTGAAGTGGCAGCGTGTTAGGCACTGTAGCAGATATCCATTTGTTCAAAATGACAAACTTGCAGATAGGGCACTTGAAATGTGAAAGTGGGAGACTGGTCGTTTGTTGTATGGAGTGAGTCTCCTCTGCAAATCTCACGTATAAAGCCTGGAAGTAAAGTTATAATCTATTATTTAAATATCATCGCGCTGTAGCTAAACTCTGTAGCCCTCAATAACCATCTATTCGGGCGCCTGACCAATAACCCATGTATATAATGCGCTGTTGAACATTCTTGACCAGCAAACTGTTGCAGCGAAAACGAAATGCTATAGTGCATGTGCACATAAAACGCTAGTTCAGAGCATTTCCATGCAATCAAAGCAACGCCAAACTCCATATTTAAACCGCCGTTGCAAACCCACAATATGACGCCAACCTCCGAATTCTCCGACTCTGTCAACCTTAGAACGAACTTGGTGGCCGCGACGGATCCTGGCCGAAGATTCGATCACCTGGGGCTCGGTTCGTCGCGGAGTGTGTAGCACGTGAACCAGTTAGACTGATACGTCGAAGAGAAGGAAGCGAGTTCAGAACCTGCGAAGGCCTGTTTTCCGCGGATGATGAACCACTCGGGCCGCTCATTCTGTTCGCGCTGGACGATGATGCAGAGGCCTCTTGGCGAGAGGTGGAAGATACAGACCCGTTTCGAAGTCCATTGCCTTGCAGTATGGCGTTGATGATGCTCGGGGGCAGTCTTGTATATACTGACGCCTGGCTGGGCACCGCGTTGCTCAAAGGAAGGCTTTGGCCAGGCAATACGGACACCCCCCCGGCCTCCGCTGCCTCCTTCAGCCACTGCTCGTATTCCTCATCGCTGAATCCTGCTCGTAGGCGCCGATTCAGCTCCACGCCCACGCTTTCAACCTCGCCATCGCTCTCCTCACCATCCTCGTCCATCTGGTCGTCTGAGCCTTCATTCTCCTCAACCTCGTCAAACTCGTACAAGTGGGCTTCTCGCGCTGGCTGTGAGAACTCAGGGCGCGTTTCGGTTGGGTCAACCCAGTCTTGGATGCAGTCGCCGGTTGTGTCCCTGATCTTGATATTCTGCTCCTTCTCAAACCGCTCCTTTGCCCATCTCGTTCCTTCCCAGTGTGTCAACCCAGCTATCTCCGATTCCGTAAGTCTCAGAGTATCGAAAGCCCGGAAGAGCCGCCTGTGCCAAGTGAAGCGGGAGAGTCGCATTCGATGGGGTGGATATGAGTAGTCGAGACCAGGGTACTGGGCTTCTCGGGTATCAAGGGAGCCATAGAAGCAAGCGGTTTCTTGTCGTACCTCTGTGAGGAGATGTCGTTCCAGAAATTTGGCCCAATTCTGGGGATCAGTCGGCTTTGGGTGTGGGAACATGTGCTCGTAAACGAGTTCGTCGATAGCCCGTCTCTTCATCTTGCCTGGTACGTGCGATATCGATAGTGATGATAAATGATAAGTGACAGGCTGTAACAACTCGTGGATCCTTTGTGATAACAGTAGCGTGATGTCGGTGAGCGCTCAATTCGTAGAGGGCCGTCAGTTGTGGCACGACACCTCGGCGGGTGCAGTCCTTCCAGCGCAGTCCTCAAACTTGGGAGAATATCGCAGCCCAACGGTCTGGCTGATTATTACATGTAATCGCAGGTAGTGATTCGATCCGCATCAACCTGCTTGGTGAACGTGGTTTTGTAGTATCCCAGTGGGAATGCCCTTTGCGCCAAGTGTAGTAGATGGCCAACAGAGAAACCGGATCCGGATTAGGTGCTCTTCTTGAGGCCCGAGATTGTTTGGGCCGAGTGAGATTCCGAATCTGCGTGCTGTGTGGCAAAACGGGAAATGAGGGAAAGAGATTTGGGAGGATGCAGTTGGGAAGAGGAATATATCTGGAGGGCGTTTCAGGGTTTTTGTGGCTGGAGTTCAAAGGACGGTGAGTGAACCACAAGTCTTTCGCGCCGAGAGGGTGTCCGCTGTTTGTCGCTCCGGCTGCTCCACGTACAGTAAAACATGAACGGCCGAGTACATTCGAGTACCTTGTGGTATGGCGGTAGGCACAGTATGTATGTGCATAGTGGAGTACTTTGTAATGTACATGGTTATACGGTGTACGTGCAGTTGCGTAAGAGCCTTAGTGGAGTATTAGGCAAGAGTGACCTACTCTAGTGCTTTTCATGCTGGTCGGACGCCACATACAGTAGGTGGATGGCTGGATAGCAACAAAAGCCCGAAATTTATAATCTCCGCGTTTACTATTGGCCGGCACCGTACACATTGGGCGACATTTTTCAATCGTCGACAGCTGGGAAGTTGAAGCATGTGCAAAGTATGAAATGAGAAAAGAAGCTGCGTTGCTATGATCGGAAACCAGAGCATCTTGGCGGCTTAGACCGCAGTATTCTGGGCTGAATGTGGGAGTTAGATGGAGCTTGTGCTGTGGTGCCGAGAGATCACTGGTGAGCATCGTTATCACTATGGAGACTAGGAAGTCCAAGAAGTCTTGGGCTGAATAAATATGTATGTGACTAAAGACTACAGCTATGACCGAGAACTAGAGCATTGTGGCAGCCCAGACAACGCATTCCGGGTCGTACGGGAGGTAGATGGAGCTTGTGGTCCTTAATCACGGAGCATCACTGGTGAGCATCGCTATCACTGCAAAATGCTGCTTGGTCATCGATGAATATATATGCAACTAAACACTACAGCTACAGCTACTTCGAAGTATTCTTCTCCACTACCCCTCTTGCAAACTCACCAAAGTTAATCCCACTCTCCGTGTCCACCAACTCGTCGAGGCTGGGCTGCGTAAAGACTGCAAGTGTGTTCCGAGCTATCGCACCTTCTCCTACTTTAGGCGCGACGCCCTTCACAAAATGAGGCACAGCTCTGAATTTCCCTTTCGTAATCTTCTCCAATGCCTCGCCGGTCTGGAAAGCAATGCAGTCCCGGGGGATCTTAACCTGCACTGTCTCACCATTTCGAGACTGGATATAAAGGCCCGCTTGTGGGTCTGGCGAACTTGGCAGCTCTGCCAGTGATGGGAGATGAGTGTCAGTCGCTGTATGATCTTGAATCAACGCCCTCGTGGCTGTTTCGTCCACGAACATAGCACTGGTAAGCCCAGTGAGACATCCATGATCAACGTGTGTAGCACACCAGTCGTCGTCAGGAACCGCACCCTGGGTCCCATCAGCAGCGCTGGGAGGAGATGGATAGTAGTGCAACAATCGGGCCTTCGTCGTAGTTGAGGTGCGAACGACGTGCTCCAGGTATCCCGCCTTATACCCATCTATCTTCTGTTCGGCATACTGGTCACATGCACGAGCGACCAGAACGGCGGTGTCGATAATCAGTCGACAAAGCTCTTCAAATGTCGGGCGAAATCCGGGGAGAACGCCCTCAGATGGCCAGATATTTGGGCTCAGGTACTCAGGGAAACTCTCCAAGGAAAATTCGGCAGTGCTCTCGGCGCATTCCAGCTCTGGGTTCACATAGAAAGCGCAGTTGGCATAATATGACCCCTTGAGAGTGTCGACCTGGCCGTTTTTTAACGTCTCCTTCCCCAAAGACCACCCGGTTAGGTACTTGGCAGTTGCATCTTCTAGCTGCTCTGTCCACGAATTAATTCTGTTGTAGGGAGCAATAGGAATTTGCACTTTACCTAGAATTTGGGGAGGGAGGTTGCCCAGATACGTCGAGTAGGATAATAGTCGTTGACGTAGTTCAACAAAAGCAGGGTCTACATCTTTGACCAGTATGATTCCTAGCGACTCTGGACCAAAAGCAGCTTCTAATGTAGTGAAAGGAACAGTTCCTAAATCCCAACGTGTCAGCCTTCATTTCTTCATCTGCTGGGTGGAAGCGTTGCCCATGACCACATGATTGGCCACACGTACCGTTTTTGAGAGCCTCAAGGCTAACAGTCACAGCGGAATGTGCCATTATTTGAAAATAGAAGTAATACAGCCCCTAATTTAATGATTATAACATCAAAAGCGTAATATATTGGAAGGCCAACTTTTATGGTCTTCTCTCAAATCGCGGATTTGGCCGCATTAGTCCAAGAGGGGCAGGTAGCTCTTGGGGGAGGGTTAGCCGCTAGTCTGACCCCGCATTTCCTTCTTCATGCTACATCTAGAGCTGTTCTAGACTCCAGCCACCGATCAATCGACCCCACACCAGGAACAACAGCAAGATGGTAAAAGCATTATCCTTCAAGGGGGATCCAAAGACCAAGAAGCGCAAACGCGTCGATACGGCCGCCAAGTTCGGCGACGCATCCACGGAGCTCACAACCGATGCGGCAGGTCCAGTGGAGGACACCCCGGCATCTGATGACAGCTGGGTTAGCGCCGAAGCTACCACAGACATCGAAGGGCCGATTGTCTTCGTGTTGCCCTCGGAACCGCCTACATGCATAGCATGCGATACCAATGGGCAGGTGTTTGCTAGTCCGTTGGAGAATATTATAGATGGGGACCCAAGCACCGCCGAACCGCATGATGTGAGGCAGGTATGGGTTGCCAGTCGCGTCGCTGGCACTGAGAACTTCAGCTTCAAGGGGCATCATGGAAGGTACGTCCTGCATATTATTACGGGTAAATAGACTCGTGTTGCTGACTGTTATAACTACAGATATCTCAGCTGCGACAAGCTTGGCATACTCACCGCCGAAACCGAGGCCGTCTCGCCCCTCGAATCCTTCCTCACATTTCCTACCGCCTCAACACCCGAGACCTTCCAAATACAGAACCTACGCGACCAATATATCACCATAGCCGCCCCAGCCAAGAACTCAGCAGTTCCCCAGCTGCGCGGCGACGCGGCAGATGTGAGCTTCAACACCACCCTGAGGATACGCATGCAGGCTCGTTTCAAACCACGGTTAAAGAGGGGCAAGGAAGACAAGGCCAAGGAGAAGATCAGCCGGAAGGAACTGGAAGAGGCCGTGGGGAGGAGGCTTGAGGATGATGAGGTTCGAAAGCTCAAGAGGGCGAGGAGAGAAGGCAATTACCACGAGGCATTGCTTGACGTGAAGGTGAAAAGCAAGCATGATAAGTACAGTTGAGTAGCATATAAAGCTTGCATTGCTACAGCATTTGCCATTAGACAAGCTTCGATGGTGTCCGCAAAATTAGAACAAGCTTGCTTATCACAAGGTGATATACTGGCCCCGTGAAATTTATCACGGGGAGGCGTCTGGATGGTATTAGGGGCTGACTGTACGGATTTCCAAACTGGCATCTGCACACAGCCTGACCTTTTAATGGTCATAATTATTTATAGATTGGCTAGATACAACAAACCTCCCGGCTATAGATTTCCATGGAGTGGACAGTGGAATTCGAATCCATCCGATATGTGGTAGCTTAATGTGACACCAGGCCTCAAATTTCCGCTCAATGTCAGTCAGATTTGTTAAAACATCTTGGAATAAATGATTTTGAAGGGAGTTTCCTTATGAACAGGTTATCTACAGTATGTAAAGTTATATAGCATGAAATCCGCTCCGCTATATGCAGTAAATACCAATCCATCCACCAACGCCGCCATGCACTTCATATATAATCAAACAGGTTGTACAAGATCTCGTACCCATGCTTCATCTCACTTCGTGAGCTCGGCTGGGGATTGCCAATGACTGATTCCCCTCCACCTCCACAAAGTGTTCTTTTCCGCCAAACATGTATTTTACAACCAGCACCTTGCTCGACAGTGGTGCTGGGTCCCAAAATCCTGTGAGCTTATTCCTGTCTACGCTCCGAGGGATGTTGAGCTGGTCAGCATTCACGAGCGATGCAAGTGCGGTTGTTACCTCCACCAGGGTGCCTTCCTTGCCTTTAGTGCCATATAATGCACTTAATATTACCAACCCGCCGGAGCGCCGTGCCTGTTCTTGACGATGCTCGACGGACGTGTACATCAGCGACACAACCTGTTCTGCCTCCTCGCGCCTTTTGGCAACGTTTAGTCTCAACTTTGTGCGCTGTGATTTCAAAAGCCGCTGGTGCTTGCTTCGTCTGCGGGGTCGAATGACCACAAATTCAAGGGTTGTGTAGAGCGCCCAGGGTATGCCGACAGCAAGCAGAATGGCCCTTGTGGTCACTTCTTCAAGGGGAAGCAGAGCCACTGGAATGCTGATGCTTTGCTTTAAGCGACTCCATGAGAAACTGCAATAGAGGCCCCAGCCCTGAGCCACGCCGACACCTAAGCTAACAGTCGTGAATGTTCCGATGCGCCTCCTGCCTGTGATTGACGCACTGAGGATTGATGGGAACCCAATGCTGGCCTCAACTGAGAGAAGTACACCACGCGATCTGCGAACATGATGCCCCGGAGCTTGAGGTATGACCTCGCCGCTGTTCATGACGCGGGAGCGCACGGGCGGCTCATCGTATGTTGAGAATACATCGCGATAGTGAACCATAGTGAGTTGGGCACTTCCGGCGTGTGCTTCCACAGAGACATTGGTGCCAGACGGGGCTGTTCTGGACTCCAAATAATAAGGGTCGTCCGATTTGTCATGATCGTTTATCACATCTCCTTCAAAACCCCAATTGGCACCGAGTTTCATTACAGGAACGCGACGGCCCTGAGTCATCCAGCGAACAGCATATGACAAGTTTGAAGGCGCAGCACCTCCAAGTGACTGGGAAATTGATGAGGGCCACTCTCTCTCGCCTGATGTCCAAACAAAATAACCCTGAGGGTTCAACCCCCGTACCCCTAGGGGCCGCTGTATGGTGACAGAAATCTCCGGAGGCCTAAGAAGAAGAGAATCCGTTACTGTGGTGGCGACGGCGACACTGAAAGGGGCTGTATCTGGTATGATACACACTGCCTTTTCCAAGCTAAGTGTTACGGGTGCTGGGTTAGGAAGAATGCTGGTTTCCAGCCGAAATGTTGTCCCTTGAAGTAGGGACGCGATGGAGTTGCTGCTACCAGTTCCCAGAAGCTGTGGGAAAGTATGATGCAAGGCGGCGCCAAGCCCAATCTGTTGAGAAGCCATAACGTACCGACGGTCGAAGAGTGGCGGGAGCGATGAGTCCTTCCGAGACGCAATGGCGACAACATCGTCGATGCCTCCGGAAACACCACCTGTAATGGTCAACTTTGGAACAGAAGAGTCCAACGTATCAGCCCAGCTATTAGGCTCCGTTTCATCTTCATCAGCATCTAGAGGCACTAATCGGCCTTGGAATAACTGTCGTACAGAGGACACTGGTATCTCGAATAGTTGTCCGAGTTTTGGCAGTGGGAGTGTAAATGAGGACTCGACGTCAATCTCCTGGATTCGGAGACATTGGTCGGGTAGTAGAAACTCCACGTCGCCGCTACTCACAACCCTGGTTTGCCTTAGGAAGTTGTCGGACGCATCGAAACCGATCTTGAGTTTTGTGCTGTGGTCAATAAGAGCCTCAATGGCGCGTCGCTCTCTGCGGTGCAAGACCCCAAGGAACCATCTTTTGAATTCTTTCGCACTCATGGCCTTCACAGAGGAAAGCTGCTTGTTTGACTCGCCACCAGGCCCCATTGCCCCACCTTCACCATACTCATTTCGAACCCCTTCCTCTCCTTCAATGTCGTAAATGATCCTCTTCCTTGGCTCCGCTAATGTCTCATATGCAAGCCTTAGACGTGCAAAGTGTCTTTCAGCGGAATCCTTGAGATGGTGTGGTTGTTTGTCGGGATGGAATGCAAGTGAGAGCCTGTGATACGCAGCCCGTACTTGAGTGGCTGTGGGCGGCTGGTCCCTTGAAAGCCCCAGAAGAGTATAATGGTCTATGAACTCGTTGTCATTTGCTTGCAGGAGCTGGCGTATTTCAGCTTCTGAAATGTCCTGAGAAGAGCCTTCTTCTGGGATGGTGGTAGCGGTAGGGACATGTGGGCTGTCCGGTGTAGGTTCTGTAGAATCGGATTCACCCTCATCCTCATCGTCATCGTCATCGCCAAACTGAAACTCCTGCCTCGACGAGGCGAATTGCTCGTTGAGACTGTATCTCGAGTTCATCGAACGCAAATCAACCGGTATCTGCGCTCCATCATATGCTCTGTTGGGATTCGAATCGGCGGGGCGCCGTTGTCTGTCGTGGGGAACGGCGGATTGCGGCTGGGTTGTAGGTCGGACCCTATCGTTGTCCCCTCGGTCCCTGCGCGGACGATCTGCCATGCCCGGATACTTTTTGCACCCATCAACAGCCGCAAGTTGAGTTTTGTGAATAAATCCGGAGATGCGATGCGCGTCGTTCAACACCGTACATTTCCTATATGCACCTCGGTGCGGGTAGCGACCACTTGGGCAAGGATGCTGCAGATGGTACAGACATGCACAGTGTGGCACTAGCGCCCGCCATACCCGCCATACCCGCCATGAGACGACAGCTGAGAAAGCGAGAGTCTACCGTTGGGGAAATATATGGTCGCAACAAGAAAGACATGAAGACATTCAGGCCGTTAAAACACTATACAACCTCTTATCCTTACCCGGGGCCTGTGTAGTTCATTGTCCAGGGCAGAAAAGCGAGGGTGTGAATCCTATCCGACCTTCCCGTCCTATTATATTTGAAGGACGGCGAGTGCGGCCGCATGGTCTAGATCTACGGATAGAATGCCCTCAAACATGGCGTATGCCACGCATGATGTTAATAACAGCAATGGCGATGCATTGTCTGCCCCAAAAGCATCGCAGGCATGCCTCTCTTGCCGGAGGCAGAAACGTCGATGTGATAAAAAGCTCCCAGCCTGCTCTCTGTGCGAACGCATGAATAGGGCATGCGACTATTCCGATGCATCACCAGCGCCAACGTCTGACGATTTTAACGTCCTACAGCAGCGGGTGCTTGAACTGGAAGGGCGGCTGCTAGGTGCGGCTGGGAATGGTTCGGGTCATGGGCAAAGCTACCTACACACACCTGCTAGCACCATCTCGACGTTGAGCGCGGGCGTCCAACAGACACCTACGCCCGCATATACCCCCAGCCCATCATATCAGCAGGTGCAGAACAGGTTTCCTGCTATTGCTTTTTTGGAGGCGGAGAGTTTCACCCGTGGACGCATAGAAGCTCCCAGTGCTCAGATCGAAATACCATTAGTGAGTAACCAAACACCTGTTTTACCAGACCGACAAATCTAGAAGTATGATTTGTATGGCTACATCCGCTATCTAAGACGGTAGCTATGTATCATTACTAAAGATCATTACTTAAATGCTGCTTTGGCCGTCTAACCGCTTTATAGGAAGTCCTAGAACTCCTTGGCGATGGTTCCGCTGTGCAAACTGTTATTAGGGACTACTTTGATACAGTGCATACTTGGATGCCAATCATATCTAAAAAGCGCCTCACAAGAAATATGCTCAACCCTATGTGGGAAGCTGGGCCAGATCTAGCCCTTCTTTTTCTTTGTATGAAATTGATGGCTCCGCGTCCCCAGGACGACCCAGAAAATATTTACAACCCTACATATGCGGCCGCCAAACGATTCATATCTTCCTTGGAGGCCAATGGTACAGTATCACTCATGGTGCTTCAAGCATATATCCTTGTGGCACTATATGAGTTGGGACACTCCATATATCCGGCTGCGTGGATGACGGTCGGTTCCTGTGCTAGATATGGCCAGGTTCTTGGCATCCATGACTCTGAGCGAGCTCCCCAACTTCTACCCCTCGTGGTAAGTAGCCCCCTACAATTCTCTCGACGCGCACCTAACATATGGCAGTCCACGTGGACAGAACTGGAAGAGAGGAGGCGCTCTTGGTGGGGTGTCATCATCCTTGACAGGTATATAAACAACCACTCCATATATTAGACCATTTCCAATGATTCTCGTTAGGGTTGTTTCCATTGGAAGCAAAGGGCGGGTTTTGGCTTGCGAAGAACCTCGCGATAGAGCAGCACTACCGGCGACAACGTCGGCTTGGGTAATGCCTCCGGCTGATAAGTTTCCGCTCATGTACTAACCTCTATCAGGATGACGGGCAAATGGCATCTCAGAATCCGCCGAGCGTATCTTCACCATTATCTGACCCACTCTGCCCATTTGCTCGCCTTTGCCAGGCATCTCGACTGCTAGGCCAAGTAATTCGCCATCACGGCCAGAGGGATGTGCAAGAGACGGAGCGTTTTCAACAGGCTTCAGATCTCTACCTAGAATTATCCGACCTTGCACGCATATTAGCCCACCAAGCCGCCAATCCACAGGAGTACCTTAGTTTTTCTACGCCTATGTCCGTATGCTTTAGTGCTCTTTGTGCTTTATGCGATCCATATGCCTGCCATGGCTCAGGAGAACAGCCTACCACTCCCGAAGAAAGCACGATGCAGACTCAAGCAGTTGATGGGCTACAAACGGTTTCAAGCAGCATCAAGGAGTTTTCGGACCACCTAATTTCGCAAACAACAAATAACCTCGATATTGAACGGGTGAGCCCCTTTGTCATGGAAACCTTGTACACCGCAGGTGCCAACTTCGCATGGGAAGTGAGAGAAACTGGCAATGAAAGCTCACAAGAGTCTCTGGACTCTATCCGGCAAAACCTAGGGAGGTTCGGTGGCAAATGGAAGTCTTCCCAGGCATATCTACGAATACTCGAGGCCCAAGAGTTTACCTATGCTGTTGTTGCAAGCGGATGAGCTGCGTATCAGTAGGTTTAGGTATGGCAAGAGGCTATGCTATGTCCAGGAACTTGTTGAAATATCAAGCTTGTATTCATAGATATTATTCTAATTCTACGGAGATTCCTGAGATTCCTGAGTTCCAACAGTGCAAACGGGGGCCTAACAAACTGATGCTCCCTGCATGTTCCCGTACCCCTCAAACTCAACCGATGTGCGCCAGCCTCAATATTCAACAGAACTGTAGTCTATTGACAGTGGGTTGCTTCGGAATAATAGCCGGCGTCACCTGGATGAGCGTCTGGCCAGGAAAAGGGCCACATACCCAGCAAAAAGGCGTTATAAATGATAAACCTATCGCACGTATACATACTCCATTAAGGGTATAAGGATATGCTGTCTAAAACTGCACAAAATTCAACATAGTTGCAGGTTCTGTTATTAAAATAAACACTGTTAGCATCATAGCATGTATACTCATGTGATAAGCATAAATATATACCTTAAGGTCCTTGTCCAGCTTGTTCGCCATGGAATTTGACGGTAATAGCGAATTGCCACGTGACCATATTTGTGTTGTTATACTTGGCAATTATGGGTCCTGAATTGCGGCCATTTCGTCACCGGGCCCGAGCGTCGCCGAGCTCTGGTGGAGTTCCCGGAGGAACTTTCTGTTGCGACTCAACCTGATAAAGCCAATTCAACCACAAACAGTCAATTGACTCCCTTATATCAAGATGTTTGCACGCCAGGCCTTCAGAGCTGCTCAGCAGCCATTAAAATCTGTAAGTACCGCCCTCTTAAGAGACCGCTAGCAGCCTATTAACAACTTCTCCAGCAATACCGTCGTTATGCCACTGAGCCGGCGTCGGGTGGTTCCTCAAACACACTGGTCTATGCCGCTGTCGCAGCCGCAGCTGCTGGTGGAAGCTACTATTACTTCAACCAAAAGGGAAGCGCCGACAAGATCAAGGAGGGCTTACAGCAGGCCGAGGAGAAGGTCAGAGGGCCAGCCACGGAGGCACTGACTGGTGGTGACCAAGGATGGGTCAGCTTGAGGCTGTCAAAGGTCGAGAACGTCAACCACAACACGAAGAAGTTCTTTTTCGATTTGCCTGAAGACGACAATGTCAGCGGCTTAAAGATAGCATCTGCTATCTTGACCAAGTACAAGGGACCAGAAATGGAGAAGCCGGTCATCCGTCCATACACCCCAGTTAGCGACGAAGGTGAGCTTGCATGACCCTCCAATTGCATAACAATTCTAACCCGTGGAATAGATGAAAGGGGACACTTCACTCTCTTGGTTAAGAAATACCCCAATGGGCCAATGTCCACCCATCTGCACAACATGAAGCCCGACCAGCGTCTTGACGTTAAGGGTCCAATCCCAAAGTACCCTTGGTCCGCCAACAAGCATGACCACATCGCGCTTGTAGCCGGAGGAACTGGTATCACCCCCATGTACCAACTTACCCGCGCCATCTTCAACAACCCCGAGGACAAGACCAAGGTGACCCTCGTCTACGGCAACGTTTCCGAGGACGACATCCTCCTCAAGCGCGAGCTCGAGGACCTCGAGAACACCTACCCCCAACGCCTACGCGTCTTCTACACGCTCGACAACCCGCCCAAGGACGCACCCAACTTCCAGAAGGGATTCATCACCAAGGAGCTCCTGAAGACCGTGCTTCCAGAGCCAAAGTCAGAGAACATCAAGGTCTTTGTCTGTGGACCACCGGGCCTGTACAAGGCTATTTCTGGCGACAAGAAGAGCCCGAAAGACCAGGGAGAGTTGACTGGTATTCTGAGCGAATTGGGATACAGCAAGGACCAGGTTTACAAGTTCTAGATCTAGAATAGAGCATGATAGATTGGAGCGCACACATGCGCTGCATGAAGCGATAGAATAGTATGTACGTTTACTAGCGATGGTATACAGCGCTCTGCAATCAGAATCAATATTGTACTTGCCCACAACTTGCGTCTCTCGACATGAACCCGCACCACTGTAGTCTGACGAAATTAACTGGAGCAAAGAGGTTCACTCTGTCAGACTAGCGGCTCCAAAATATTTACTGTTATTGGCGTATATATCTCCCTATTGAGCAGTCTATTGAATTGTCCAGGAAGGCGTCGTTTTGGGCACAACCACGAGCTGCACCGGGGGTTATCTCTTCCCACGAGTCCATGGACAAACCCTCTCCTGACCGAGGGCAAGGCGGGGTTGAATACATAGTGGGGTTTCCCCGAGTCGGCAGTCCATAGTTTTGGAGTTGCATTGTAATGTGATAGGTCCGTGGGTGAAAGCCGATGGTATAATAAAGTATTTTCTGCTACCAGAGCGAACCATATAGAACAGAGCTAACATGTATGTGTTGGATCTATGCTTGATATATGTGCTAATTCACCCTCTATCACGCATATTCCAATGCTAAGAATCCCCGCCCCATTACCCAACTGCCTTCTTCCACCCCAAGGCGCCCCAAGAAATTAAAAGTAAACAGGGCCCCTGAGCTAAGCCACAACGCCGGTGAGAAGATTAAGGGTATTATGAAAGGCCAGGAAGAGAATGCAAATTATCTTCTTTCAACTTAAAAAGGGTATCGGTGCTAGCATGCTGGCAATTGAGAAACGAATCGACTATGAGAGAAAAGGATAAGGTCGTCCGGCGTGTGCTTTCCATCGTCCATAAAAAGGCCATTAGTCGCCTGAGCACAAGGCTTGAAGGGTATTGCAAGAAACTGTTCGACATGAAAACCGTGACTCGTCATTTATTAGGAGCGTGGTGTGAGAAATGGCTAGTTCTGAAGGCGTGGCTGCTCGCATGATCGAGACTACCACTCTAATTCTTGAGGCCCTCGCCAATTTCCTTTGAAATCCTGAGCAATACCACCGGTGGGTGGGGGAGCGCTGTACGAGGATAGGTAGGCATCGTTTTCGAAACGTTGTAGGTTGGGATGAGGTTGCCACATGTTGGCGTTTTGCTCAAAACCGTGGAGGTTGACGGGGTCGCTGTCGACCATGTAGTTCATATGTGGAGTTTGGTGCTCTGAAATGGCTTCATCACTTCGTTGAGTGTTGTGGGGCATAAAGGCCATATTTTCGGGCACTATATCCTCGTATGTTGGATTGCCAAATGGAGAAAATGGCGACTGGTGAGCCGACGAGTTGGCGGGTGTTATAAGATCATTAGGTACGGAATCGTAATATATAGGCTGGATAGAAAGTAACGGTGCACGATTCGTGGGGTTAAAGCTATTATCCATTGCAGCTCGCATATCCTGGCTATTGTCTGGATGCGGAGACAACAATGCCTGTGCCAGAGGAGCTGTGTTGATGCGCCGCCATGTAATCAGTCCTCTTTCATCTTGGTTGGCCTTGGTGAAGGTCCAAACGAATATGACTCTCTTCGTCCAAGAACGGCCATAGTCAGTCGATGAGAGTATTTCTTGGTACATTGTGATCTGGTCAATGTATTGGCGAGCAGTTAGCTGAACTGGGTGATATTGTCCACCTCGCTGCCCCCCCGCAAACTGTTCCTGCAAATCGTCCATCTTTCCGAGAGCATGCGCCCATGGAAGGACCGGAAATGCTAGACGCATTATCGCACCAGTGTCTTCATCGAATCGGTCCAAATGAAGCGCAGAATTATTGGTCGAAACTAGATCCGACCCAGAATCTTTATGCCTTTGTACAGTTTGTACGCTGCGCCACTTTAGGTGGCTCTCATTCCCAGGAACAGTTATTTCGAAGTTACCCAAGAGCTCAGCCTCCTCAGGAGCGGCCGCAAATCTTAGTGTCAAAGAAACATCGACGTGGATGAGACTGCAACCCAGACCGCGGACTGACGAGCCATGTTCGATCTGAGGAAATTGTCGCCGCCAGTTTGGTAGAGATTCTTCGATGTTACTTGGACTTAATCCGAGGGGTTCTGGATCCAAGTACTCGTGTAGGCGCTCGTAAAGGCCGTCGACTTTCGGAATCGACATACACAGATCAAATAGGCAAGGCCGTATCGATGCCACGGTGGAGGGCGAGGGTGCTGAGCGCCAGTGAGGCAACGTATTATTCGCAAGGGCTATCAGGCACGGGTCATTGTTCAGCATGTCCCTGTTGCTACATTTTGGCTTCTCGTCCGCGGAACGAAATATATGCTGGACTGGATCTAGTTAGCTTAAGAAAGAGCCAAAGAAGTCATGGACACTTACATGCGGGATCTGTTCGTATGTACCCTTTCAAGACCTGGATGTGACTTGATACTTGCTTCTGAGTACGGCGCTTTGTCTTATCGGGGCGGACATTGGGTGGGAGCGATTTCTCATAGGCAATCCACATGTATAAAGCAATCAACTGGTTGCGCCCGTGAGGTTTCCCGTTGATTTGAAACATCAGTTTACCCATCATTGGGACGTCAAGGAAAGCTGTGATTGTTAACACGAGGTCTGGTGATACTCGAGACGGGTCAAATACCATCGAGGAACGACTCTTCCAAGTCCGCGGACCATTTCTGACCATCTTGTTGCTGATCCTGCTTCGTTCGGTATGCCCTGTACTGCGACGACTGAGTGATTATCCTGCGGTAGCGCCTTGCCCGTTGAATTCTTGAGTTGGTGCGTCTGTTAGAAGGACCATGCCCTATCCGCGAATGTTGAGAAGCAGAGTGGGATGGGGGGTATGGCAAGATGGCCTTCGGCGGGTTATCCCCAGGCTGGGGCTGCATCATCCTTTCAGCTTCGTAGGTGTCGAATGGGGCAGGATTAGAATTCTTTGAATTTTGGGAAGTCACCGAGAATGGTGACAGGAGCCCTGTATTCTCTAGTGGCGATAATAGTGGCATGTGTTGTGATGTGTAGTTAGCTGGCGGTGCATGCCAACCCTGTGCCATTGAATAAAATCGAAGCAATGTGTGGTGATGGTCAGTCAAGAACGCTTCAGGAGTAGCTGATTCCGACTAGAGGGAAGGGCAAAAGTAACGAGAGATTGAAGTGCCCTCAGAAGCGTAGTCAACAGAACAGCGAAGTAAGGAGCGGGAATAAGTAGCGTCTCCCTCTGTATATGCAGATAGAGAGTAAGTTTGGCTCTTGTAACCAGTAACGACTGTAGTAGGGAAAGAGAACGGAAGCTGTCTGTTAACTCGGGCCGGTGAAAAACGATTAAAAGGGCGGGATTGTCGACCATGGAACTGACAATGACGAGCTAGCCGGCAGTCGAGCTTATAAGAAGAAAAGCAAGCCCGGACGAACGCCCGTACCAAAGGGCAGAGATCGATCGGAAGATGGTGCGGTATAGATCTGCCCGGGATCCCGAGAAACATGTCTCTCACGAAGCAGAGAAGGAAGGGGAAAAATAAACCAACTTAGAAGAAGATAGCAATATGCGGCTGCATGAGACAGTTGAGAAGGGGAACCTATATGGTTGTGTGCCCTTCCGAATGGCCCATTTCGGCGTCGAACCGTTGAACACACCCCCATATCAGACTACAAGAACAGTCAGTGCGCGAGCGGCATTGTACGGTTTAAGGGCGATGATCGAAGCGGCCATTGGATCGATGCAAGATAGTCAATTGGGCTGAAGCAAGGGGAAGTCCATGCCCCGATCGATCTTTCTGATAGACGACGATGGATCCTAGAAACAACGGATTGCCTTTACTGTCTTTGAACAACTCCGTGTTGCTAGCCTTGATATCATATTGGAGCCAAGGTAAGCTCGTCGCAAGCAATATGTGTAGCAACCACTATGATGAAGACATGGAAATGCCCATATTCCGTCCTCATCTCATCTGGAAATACTTCCACATTCAACCTAAAATGAGAAATACCGTGCTCAAAGACTTATGATTGTGGTCAATCGCTCATGGTATGGTGGGGTTGGCGTATTGATTAGTCAGCTCCCTCGTTCGGTCTACCTAATAGAGTAGTGCGGGCCTATCAGGAGCGTTGGAGGGCAGGGAGTCAAGGGGTAGAAATGAGGGGCAGCAAACAAGGGATGATGGAGGCTTCTATGAATACACCCATGGGCCATTACGTCTGAAAACAGACTTGCATGCATGAGGTAGGGGGAAACGTTTCAAGTTCATGTCTGCGCCTTCTATGAATTGGTACCCTGAGATCTAATTTTGTTTTGTTTTTGACGAGGACAAGCCAGAGCCTCACTCCTGATGTGAGACCAAAACGTGCCCCTAAAAACATTGTCGATCAGGAAGGCTGGGGCTAGGCAGGGCCACACAATAGACTTGTCATATTTGCTAGGCTACCGCGGGAGGATCTAGGATGTTTCGTCCGATGCCATAGCCAATAACTCGAATCATGATGAGACAGCACTACTGTGGGCAGGCAGTGCCCGAAATCTCTCGAACCGTCTTTGTCGACGGGATGACCAGAACACATTCCGAGTAAAGGTACAGCCATCACCGTTTATGATCGCCCCTCCATGTGACCCCCCCCTCGGTGCATCTCCCGCCAGAATAATAGGTGAAACATATACGCCTTCGACAGTTCAGGGCATTGCTCCGAAGCCAGCCAGTAATAATACCACATACACCTTAAGACAGTCCAGGGCATTGCTCCGAAGGCAGCGAGTATTAATATCACATATCACTCAGCCGCCGTACCTGTAGGCTGTGCAACACAACAACGCTTTGTTCTCTCGAACACCATAAAGAACGTCACGGACCAACTTTATTTGTGAGGCAACCGCAACCGGATCCGATTGCTCAGTATTCGGGTTATTTGTAGCACAGGGCTCAATCCTCCGCAGCGCCATCTTCCACATTGAACCTCTTTCGTCCGCCCCCTGTCAGGTTTTGCAAGGCCACCTTGTTCACCTGCTTTCCGACCTTCTTCTGCATTTTCTCGATCTCTTCTTCTGCGTCGACGGCATCCTCAGCCGCAAACTCGATAACCAACCGTCTACCCAGCAAGTGAGTGTCTTTCAGCGCCTCGATCGCATTCTCCGCCTCGCGAGCTGTCACAAACTCGGCAAAAGCAAAGCCGCGAGCCGTATTGTCAAACTTCTTAGGCACCCGCACGGACCGTAGTTGACCATAGGTTCCGAAAAGAGTTCGAATGTCTTTCTTGCTGGCCTCGAACGGTAAGTTCTTGACGATGATCTTGGTGCGCTTACCCGCCAGTTTCTTGGCACGCTCTTCCTTCTTTCGCTCCTCTGCAGCATCGACGCCCCTGTGGGACGCCTTGATGGTGAGGTTGTGACCATCAAGGCTATGACCATCCATAACCTTGAGGGCGGCCTGGGCCTGTGCTTTACTCCTGAACTCTAAAAATCCGAAACCCATGCTCAGCACTTGACCAGGTTTCTTCGGATCCGTCTTAGTATTGACCCGTGCGGACATAAACCCATCTAGGGGTTTAAATGTCTCCGTCAGGCGATCAGAAGTGGTATTGAAGCTAAGATTGCGAACGAAGAGGGTGCTGGTATCTGCGCCCGTTTGGGCACTCTCCGGTCCCAAAAGATCCGACACCGAGAGCTTGGCATCGATCGATGTGCTTTTAGCATCGTTGGTTACATTCTTAATTTCAATATTCGCAGCCTGTGTAAACAGGTCTTTTGGTGCCTTCTCAAGGTAAATTACCGAGTCCTTCATACGACGGTACGCGAGACTTGCAAACGCTGCCCTGGCTTGAGGTGCCTGGGCAAACTCGACAATGGCAATTGTCGCGGAAGGTGGCATCAGCACACGGATCACTGAGCCAAACTCTTCGAACATCTTCCTTATTTCATCAATAGATGTGCCGTATGTGAAGTTTTTCACCAGAATTGTGGTGTCGCCCCTCTCGCGTTTCTTGAATGCGTTCAGGTCGACGTTATTGTTGGCAAAATAAGCCTTGGTTTCTTGAATAACCGATGTCTCCGCAATAGCTTGCTTGACACCTGCATCTGCCGAGGTAGGATCAAGAAGCTCAGATTTTGAGACACCGAGACGATCGGCGATCGAGGAGTTGACTGCATCCTGGTTCATATACAGAGAATTCCAGTTGAAGGCGCTAGAGGTAGCCTCGGCTTTCTTCTTGATCAACCTTTGCTTCTTGAGGGGAAGTTTGGCTATCTCGAATTCATCAAGTTTCTTGTCCCTTTTCGCCGCCGCAGGCAGGATATGCAGCAGGCGGCCTTGAAACGGTTCGCCGTCAACATTGTGAAATGCCTCTGCCGCTGCAGCATGATCTTCATACTGCACAAGAACGAAGCCCTTACTGGCCCCCGAGGCGTCTAATGGTAGATGGATCTACAGGTAGAGATTAGCTACTGCATCGTGATATATTTTGAAATAAAATGCATCTTGAATAAAGGCTTTTCAGAAAACACGGAGCATCTACTAAAATTTCCGACCAGTTGACATCACTTGCGTGTAGCATAAGCTGTCCCTATCTGGATATTCATCATGAAAGCAAAGAAATTAAAAAACTAAAAATGAAAACTTGGGATGCATACCTCTTCAAGCGCGCCATATTTCTCAAAATGAACTCGGAGTTCATCCTCAGTGGCCGTATACGGAAGATTTCGCACGAACAGCCGGCCGCTTTCTCGAATTGCGTCCATCGTAGCATCAGTTGAGCCGGCCACTTCCTTTGCTGCCTCGACGCTGTCGCTGATAAGCTCCTCGACGTCTTCCATCGCGACATCTGCAGTAGACGCGGAAGGTTCCGCCGTTTGTGTGGATTGAACAGCTGTGGAGGCAGTAGGGATAGCTTCGTCAACTACCATATCCTCAGGATTGACCAAGTCCAAAAGCCGACTTGTCCGCGACCGAAGCCAATCATCATCAGTGGCATCGAGTCCAACAGCGGGCTGCGTTTCAGCAGCGCCGATCGCTGGTAGCTCATCCGCCAACTCGGTGGCATCTACCACTTCTGCCACGGGAGCGACAGCAAGTGGGGCAGCGATTTTGGCAGGACTCGGCTCGCGTGATGCGTTCCGGGCCTTCTTCGGGACCATCTCGTACTCCTCATCGCTTTCCTCCTCAGGCAGTTCGATGGCCTGCACCTTCGTCGGCGGCTCCTCGATACCATCATTTGAAGTCCACGCTTTTGATTTCGAGCCAGGCTGCATGACCTCGAGGAACTCTTGGAGCTTCGGGTCGGAAGCATCGACTTCTGCCCGCTTCCGTTTCAGGGTGGGGATGTCGGCGATAGCAGCCGCTTTTGCAGCAGCGCGCTCTGCTCGCTCCTGCTGGGCCTGTCTTTCCGTCTCTCTCTGTACCTTCCTCGACGGGGGTAGAGTTGTGTCTGAGATCTATTATAAAATATCAGTAAAAAATTCTCTTAAGCCGGACTTGGGTGATTGTAGACGTACAGCTCTTGCTATCTCGACACCGATCTTGGACATGCGAATGAAGGACTTGTTGAAGTACTTCACGGCCTTCTGGGCATCCTCGGGTGTCTTGTACCCGACATATCCAATGCGCCGATGCGGGATCAGCTTCGCGTCTGTGATAGCCTGCTTGGAAGAGAAGTGCTTCCTGAACTCGTCCTCCGAGATCGTGGGCGGCAAACCCTTGATGAAAATCCTCGAAGACTCCATCTCTGCAAGTAAACAAGCAACCCAACTGTATTATAAAGAAAAAGAACGTCGTAAAGTCATGGTATTTAGAAAATCATTTTGGGTTTTGGGGGGGTATATGAAGAAAAGAAGAGGAGGAGGAGAAAGTTGAAGAGACCAAACAAAAAAAGTAGTAGCAGAGCCAAAAACACACTAAAATCTCCAATCCCACCAACGGAAAATGCCACCTCAAGCCCCACACCACGCCATGAAACGCTAGTCAGGATCGGGAGGCGGTGGGCGCGAGCCAAGCGACAGAGCACGACCTCCGTTGGCTCTGCGCTCACGGAAGTGGGTGGTGAAAGTCTTGGGCCGTTTTACCACTTATAATACCTGCCTGTGAGCGCTGCCCGCAATCAAAATACATCGCTCATCGCTGCTGATAGTTCCCATCGACTCCTCCTAGCCTTCTTCAAACTCCCCAACTCCCCCGTCCCCGCCATCAAACCGCGATTTATACGCTTTCGACCACCGAAAGTCTACATATCAGGACCCCGACGCGAAAACGTGATAGCTTGCTTAAGCTATACAGCAGTACCTATCAACTACTCCGCCGCCGCTGCCTTATCCATTCGTCCACATTCCCCCCCCACATCTTCGCGACTACGCACCACCACCCGCACCAGCACCTGCCGAGACCCCAGAGTCTCCCCGCGACGCATTGCCCAAGATGCCCGGCCAGAATGAGAAGGAGGTTGTTGCCTCGAAGGACCAGGTCGATGGTTCGTCGTTCCCCGCCTCCCCCAGCCTGACCCTTCCATCGCACCGCGCGCGCCGCCCCGATGGGAGAGAGGTACCCGAGAGACGCGCAAGCACTAACCGCGCCTCGCAGCCCAGGTCAAGTCCGCCGACATGAGCGACGAGATGCAGCAAGAAGCCATCGAGATCGGTGCGTCCCCCCCGGCCATGACACTCTGAAGCCCTTGGCGCCATCATCGTGTCACTCGAACCTTTCACTGACCAGCCCCGCAGCTCAAGAGGCGATGCTCAAGTTCAACATCGAGAAGGACATCGCGCAGCACATCAAGAAGACGTTCGACGACCGCAAGGGCCCGACGTGGCACTGCATCGTCGGCCGGAACTTCGGCAGCTTCGTCACCCACGGTTCGTAGCCCCTTTCCCTTGCTTTGTGTGGTAGTTTTCATTTTAGAGGCGGAGAGGATAGAAGCTGACATGACGGCACGCGCAGAGACAAAGCACTTCATCTACTTCTACCTCGGCCACTGCGCCATCCTGCTCTTCAAGACCCAATAGAGCCAGTTGCTATGCTGTAAGGCTTCGATTCCTATGTCTAGTGGGATGAGCCTCGGGTTGGAGACGACGCTGTTTGGGGTTGGGGGAAACGAGGCTAGCTAGTGGGGGGCGGATACTTTGGCCGTTTTCTCCTGGCAGATTGGGTATAGGAGTCGTAGCCGTTTTTTTACACGCATGGGCACTTTTGCAAATGACGAGAAGGCATGGATTTTGGGGGAAAAAGTAGAGTGGACGGGCTTTTTTGAACGGGCTGTTTAGGCTTCTGTTCGTTGAGTAGGTTATGTGAGGTGTTTTTACACCAGTTACCACAGAGATAATGCATTCGCTTGATATGGTTCTTTATATTTTCTCTGGGCCGAGGCTACGTGCAGACAGACTTATACCTGTGAAGATCATCAAGGTGCTCGTGATGCTTGAAAGTTTGAAGAGGGACTTACGCTTGTGAAATTCGCCAAGGTACCCGTGATGCTTGAAAGTTCGAAGAGGGGCTTACACTTGTGAAAATCACCAGGGTTCCTGTGCCGCCTAGCAGTGACATTACTGTATGTATTCCTAATAAGAAGTTTCGCATGAAGTTATGTATACTACCAGAAAAATGCAAAGATGGACTCACTGTCACCGACAGACAGTATATCAGATTTGATGAACACGGAAGACTTGATACGGGCTTAGTGTTGAGCGAGTCTTGGGTCAGAAGAAGAGGATAGAGTACCCGGGGGCTATAATAGCAGCCCGTCCATTGGAACCTGCAAGAATGTTGTCATGGGCATAGAAAAGAATGCAGTCGCTATCACCAGTCACGGACACATCGCCAAGAGCGATCAGACTTCCTTGCAACGATGATTCTATCCTTGATGATGATCTCGACTATGATCCTAATCTTGACAACGACAAGATGAAGCCGATGACAAGATGAAGCCGGCGACAAGATGAATCTGACGACAGGGTGAAGCCGACGACAAGACGAACCCAGCAGCAATAAGCTGATGACAATAACGAAGCCGTTGAAAAGAAACCAACGGCAACAAGCCATAATACCTGCCCTCGGCATTATCAATATGAGATAACTCATTCTTAATTTTTGCTTCAACAATGTCCCAAATGCTCCTAGGGCCAGGAGTTAATACACGCCCCCAAAGCCCTCAGATCAAGAGAACAACCTCCATCTCTATCCCAATCCGCAATTGGCCGCCTTTCCGCTTCCTCTTAGCCGTTGAGTTGAAGTGGCTGAACCCGACACGATGACCAGACATCCAAACAGCACGAATATATCATATATATAGTATTTCCACATCAGTCACCACATAAGCATACACTTCAATAAGATTCTTTATATTTTCTCCGCTCCCATTCTACGAAACATAGATGATGGATGAGTCGGACCTATACTGCTGAAAAATCACCCCCCACCATGGTATAATCTATTTTCCCCGCTCCGCTCCGCTCCAGGCGTATCAAACGCATCAATGCAATTCATTCTTCCCCATCTTCTTCGTCATTCATGTGTATGGATAGCCCATCCATCACAAGCCATTTCATCAAAAGGTTGGCAACCATCTCAGCAACACCACCTCAGCGATCCTCCGATTTATCCCTCGCCGACTCAATAATCTCCCTCTTCATCTGCGCCACACGATCATGCAACTCCATCAGCTTCCGATGCTCATTGAGCAGCCTGCTCGGATCCGCCTGCAGCTCCTGGTAAAGCTTGAGGTACTTATCGTACACAGTCTGGAACCGCGCAGTAGCGTCGATGCATTGCGTCGGGACGTGTCGGAACTGGTTTCTGTTGTAGATGCTCTTCATCTCGGCATCGGTGGCGCGGCCGCCGATAGTGGGACGTTTTTTCTTGGGGCGGTCGTCGAACTCGGAGTCGACTACGCGGCGCTTCATGCTGTCTGTAGAGCTGCTGGAGGGTGAAATCGAGGTGGACTGGTCGAGATCTTCCATGTCGGAGGCGTTGGTGGGTGGGGATGAGGCCAGTGGAGATGATTTCTGAGGCGAGGTATTCATCTTAGCACGGCTGTTGTTGATCGAGCGCTGGATTGTCTTCACATCGTGGGTAGATTGGCTCGAATCAGAAATGTGGTGCTTCGAGGATGAGACTGACGAGAGTCCCGATGATGACGTGGACGGTGCCTTCTTTGCCTTCTTGGCTGTGCCATTGGTGGCCTCAATGGTATCAACAGGGTCACTCTTTCGCTTGTTTGACTTGACGCCATTTTGTTTGTCAAGTGGGGCCTTCTTCGTGGGCGAGCCTTTGTTGGACGTTGAGCTTGCGTTCATGTAATCATCCTCTTCCTCCTCCGAATCGCTAACAAACTGGGAAGACTTGAATACAGTCTTGGGCTGTTTCTTTGGCGGTGCTGCCTTCTTTGGCGCTGGTTTTGCTGAAGTCTTTCCAGAGAGGCGCTTATCCTGCGCCTCCCGCTCCTTTGCAGCCTTGCTCTTCGTGGCAGAGTTCTGTGATGTGGTGCGAGCCATGCCCGCGCTCTTTGGTTTTGCAGGCTTATCACCTTCCTCGCCAGCGCTCTCACGACTCGAATCCTCTGACTTGGGCTTGGGTTTGGCACCGAAGTTGCCGCCAACAGCAATCTTTGCCTGGATTCTGCTGAGGCACTTTCCCGTTCCGCGCTCGGCCACAGGCAGAAGCATCTGCCATTCAGGTTCTGAAGGGTTCAGCCGCAACCTGTCATAGACATGAATGGCGTTTTCGATTGCGGTTTGACGTTGCGAATCAGATTCATAGTTATGCTTCCAGACATCCAACTCCCTGAAGAATTTCCGAGTCAACGTCCACTTGCCACCTTCTTGGTCGGCCACCTTCTCGATTGCGTGCTTGTATTCGGCTTCTGTGATAGTAGACGCTCTCAGCTTCTCCAGTTCGGCCATTGTTGCAGGGCCAAGAGCCAGTCTGTGGATGATTGGGCCTCTGATTGCTTTGGTCTTCTCGGCCTGCTGTTGCGACGCAGGGATTGATGTAGGGCCCAGTGAAGGCGACGAGATGGCGCCCAAAGCTGGACTTGTTGGTAAAGAGGATCTCATATTGGATTTTCCAAGCGCTCTCTTGGATGCGAAGCTATTTGAGCTTCCGGTCTTCAATGGGGCGGCTGAACCGCGCTTTTGGACTGGGGGTGGCAGGGCGGAGCTGTCCTTGACAAGTTGAGTCCTGGAGAAATGTTAATAATTTCATTGCAGAGTACAATGCAATTTATAAACTCACGTGCTGGCCGACTTCTTTGCATTCTCCATGGCCATGGTATTTTTCAGAGTTTCGAGTGCGTCGTCAGAACCGCGGCTGGGTTCCTTCAACTTTGGGCTGGTTTTAGCAACCTTGTCATTGGTTTTCTGCTTCACTGTTCTTCCTCGTGCGTCAACCACCTCGGTTCTAATATTGGTATATGACTTGGCTAAGGACCCTAAGTTCCATAAGCCACGAGAGGCAGATTTGCCCGGACCGCGGGGTGCTGGATTCGGCATTGCTGAATCGATATTGGTCGGTGAACTTGAAGAAGCTTTGTGATTTTGGTAAATGTCGTATGAGAAGGGATCTTCGGTGGAAGTGAGTTGGTGAGTTTTGGATCCGTATGAGATTGACTGGAAGTTATAAAGTCAGCTTAGTTCCCAATTTGGTTGTGGCAGTCGAGGACAATAGCTGCAAGTTCACATTAACCCCACTTCGAAGTGAGGTTGACAATGGGGAGTACCCCCCATTGTCCATGCCGCTTAATTCCTCAATGGCAAGGCTGACTTACAGAATCGGCTCCCAGGGACAATTGTATAGCCTCTCCACTCTGCACACTTTTTATCATCTCCTCAATCAAAGTATCGGTCAAGGTGAGGCCGACGAGCCCATTCGAGTTGGCGCCCGACTGCCCACCAACCTCGAGCGGCAGCCCCGACCGGGGCACCACGAGAGAAGGCATTTTGGGTGGCATTCTGTATGAGGATGCCGACGGTTTCGGGATCGGTTTTCGAGCCGGCGTAGCGTCCTGCGTTCTCGCACTGGGCAGTGGTCCTCACTCCCAAGCTGTCTGATGGTAAGGAAACTATGCTCAGTGACCATAATTTGTAGCTTTGTCAGGATCTTATGGGCACAGCCATGTCACAGTATATGCAGAAGTCGACGGCCGCTGAATAATGGGCACGGGTGAGAGGACGCAGGTTTGCCAATTCGGTTCGGAGGAGGATTGTTCCCTCAGGACGAGGTGGTGAATGGTGGGTGTATGGGTTTGCCAATTCAGAGTTCTGGCCCACTGCACGAGAGAGATTGTGAATGGGTTTGCGAGGTCTGCTGGTCAACGACAATGACAACAACAACGGGACGAGCGGGCTTGCTAGCTGGGCGAAAGGGAAGAGGCCGATATCGTCGGAGAGGTCTCGGAGGGAATTTTGGCGGGAGGGACGTGGAGGGATCTGGGAGAGTTTGAGGAACGAGGTTTTGAAGAGAGGGAGCGGCGTAGGAAGTCAAGTCAAGGCAGAGCAGCAGAGACTACGACAACGACGACGACAACGAAGAGGAAGACGAGGACGAAGACGAAGAGCAAGCAAGTCGACTTCGGTCAGCAGTGAGGGAGGTTCCGCAGTGAAAGAAGTGGAGGAGCGAAGGTGGAGTCGACGGCTTAGTTGGTAATAAAGGTGAGGTGGGCAAGAGAGTTCGTACTTCCTTAGTTCGGTCGACCTGACAAGGTACATGTAGATATTGTATGTGGTACACGCGGAATGGGCGAGAGAATGTGGAGGAAGGGAAGTAGAGGTACGTGGAGGGAGTACGGGAAGAGTTAGTAGTGGGAGAAAGGTACCCTGGTGGGCTGTGCCGGGGTGTCCGGGTAGGGTGGAAAGTTGTGGTGGGTGTTAGAGAAGGTACTTGGTGGAGTATGGAAGAATGTACGGTGAGAGAGGTACCACTGCTAACATTTTGGGTTCGTTGGGATGTTACCGTAGTAGGAAAGAAGAAGAGAAGATGCAGAGACGAGAAGCAGACAAGGGAGAAGTTAGGCAAAGAAAGGAAACTGGTAGTAGAGTAGTAGAGTAGTAGAGTAGGAGTAGATAGTAGCCGGTAGTGGGAGATAGTAGTAGGTTAGTAGCAGTAGAATAGTAGAAGAGTAGTAATTGATAGTATGTAGTGGAATAGTGTAGTAGAATAGTAGTAGATAGTGGAATAGTAGTAGAATAGTAGATAGTGGAATAGCAGTAGCAGTAGTATAATTGTAGCAGTACTAGTACCTCCCAAGTAGCAGCAAGGCGAGACAAGAGAAAGACTGGTAGCCAGATAAAGGCATGACAGCAGCAGCCAGACACCAGCTGGACGGTATGTACACGCATCATTCATAGGCATACAGCAGCGACTACAACAGCGACAGCGACAGCGACAGCAACACCGACACCGCACAACCAGCAACACCAGCGACACCGACACCGACACCAACACCAAGAAAAGACAAGGACATGGCATCAGATGCAGCGGTAAGTACATCCAATGGTCGATAGTACGACACAGTACATATACGAACATACCCACGCATGGCCGGCGTTCTTTTCTGGCGTTAGTAGAGTAGTCAGTCTGCTGCGGTATGCGTGTGCTGGTGGGTGGTGGGCTCTGGTAGGCGTGTGTGCGTGCGTGCGTTGGTGGGCTTAGTAGTGTATTCTGTATTCTGTAGTGGTAGTGGTGGTAGTGGTAGTGGTAGTAGTGTACTATAGTGGGCACATATTCGTGGCAGGGTGGGCATGGGGGGTGGGGGGTGGGGGGTGGTGCGGGATCTCTTAGCTTGTGCCCGAATGATGCTGAGACGGTACCATTCCCAGCCGTCTCCAATCCCCATCGGACCTAGTTTGGGCTCGAATGGGGAAAGCGCGGGGAAGGTAAAATGGAGTGACCCGAGACGCGGCGAGAGAAGCTGCGAGAGCGATGTACTTGCTTGGCGCTAGTGGTGCGTAGTGGTGCGTAGTGGTGCTAGTGGTGCAAGTGGCTGGGGGACAGCCAATAGTAGGGGCGGTGGGTGGCTGTAGTTGGACCATTGGAACAAAAGGCGAGACAGCCACGGCGAGATTGAAGGGAGGGAGACGTGCTATGGGAGAAGTGCGGTGGGAGAATGGAGAATGGAGAATGGAGTATGTATATATAGCATGCCTTTGTACTGGTATATATATGGCGTGGTATATATCGGGATATATACTGCGCATACTCGAACACCTACAGGAGCCAGCAAAGAGGAGAAGAAAAAAAAAAAAAAAACAGAAATAGAAAACATATAGCTGCTCATGTGCCTGAGCCAGGCAGGAGAAAGAAAAAATACCAACTCAAAAAAGCAAAGCTTCGCCCCGGTCTTCCTTTCTGTAGTGGCAAAAACCACCCTGTATGTACACGACACGCACCACAGTTACAACAATACCGCAACACCACCGCACGCCTCGTACTCAAGTAGTAACATAGCACTCGGGCCTAAGCGGGGTCAGTGGGCGTGGGAGGGAGTGGGAGTGGGAGAAGGAGTCCGCCCTCAACGACAAGAATAAATACAGGACGACCAGCCATGCCATGCCATGCCTTGTCCATGTACAGCACAGCACAGCACAGCACATCAAATCATCCCATCCCAGCTCCAGGACCGCCTCCCCCAACCCCAAACCCCCAAATGCCAGTCGTTGATCTCCTCCCGGCACGGATTGGTCGAGCAGCCAACCTCTCGGGCGGCATCCTACCCCAACTCGTGCGCGGCGGTGCGGGATTGTCTTGTCTTGAAACCCAGCGCGGGCGGTAGTGCCGGGTTAGTTGGTGCCAGGTGCCAGAGCCAGCCCAGGAAACAAAAATCAAGCGCCTGGCCCGCCGGTCTCCACCGGCTTGCTGGCTGGTGCTGGTGCTGGTGCTCACCGGCGTGACGGCACCGCCCCGTACGGTGTGTGCGAGTCACAGGCGCTTTGCTGGCTAGTTGAAGTACAGTAGTAAGACTGAGCGATGGATGACCTGGGATATCGTTGAGTATCTGCCCGAGGCAATTCCGAGTTTTGGGGGCTTGTGGCACCGGGCCTGTACGGATGGATGGCGATGAGGAGGGAGGTACTCTGAGCTTTGTAGTACTTGCGGATACTGTATAGCGAGGTGTACAGCGAATTCGTTAATAGCGCACGATACATGTCTACTATCTACTCTGTGTCTGCACCACG
Source organism: Pseudogymnoascus sp. BL308 (assembly GCA_001630595.1). Lineage (NCBI taxonomy): Eukaryota > Fungi > Ascomycota > Leotiomycetes > Thelebolales > Thelebolaceae > Pseudogymnoascus > Pseudogymnoascus sp. BL308. The sequence continues at coordinate 895 of LMYD01000514.1, read as the reverse complement.
AACCCCATGAGCCGAATATAGTCGTTCGATGGCCCGTGTCACTCGTGCTTGGGTAGAAAGGGAAGGGTGGAAGGGGAAGGGTGTGGTGGCCTGCGTATGTGCCACTAAACTCACAAAAGCAGGAAGGTTTGATACCAGGGACGGCGCAAATCGGGATATCGCCGTGATGCGACTAGTTGTTTGGCCGCTGCCACAAAGAGCTGCCCGGAAGGTGCAAGTGCAAAGCAGGTAATATCGATCTATCGATCATTCCATTCCGTTCAACCGATCCAACTCGAATTGTCCATTGCCCATTGCCCTCCAGGAAATTGCGTCGGGGGAGATGGGAGCGAAGAGAGAAAAGGCTAGTTTCATGCTGAGACGAGCACTGAGTTGTTGCTTTGGGTAAAGTAAGTACAGTAACTCGCTATATTTGCGGGATTGGTGATTGACGGGGCGGAACATTCTATGAGGGTTCCTCCCTCCCTTCTCTGCCCCCCCCGCCCCAAAGCAGGTTCGGTCTATTTAGATTATCTTTGTCTCCCTGTGCTGCAACGTCGCGATGCTGGGAGGCACGAAGGGTTCCGGCTTGAAAAAAGTATGGTACTGTCGCACAGCAAGTACAGTGCCATCATCTCTACATACAGCCAGCCAGGAATCCACTCACACCTCGGCTGCTGCGGTTTCTCCGCCTGGCACTGCAGGGCTTCTCAAGGAAGCAGAAGAACATAAGACATACATACATACGCATACACGTACATATACGTGCCGTATCCCTTTGTTGAGAAGCCGCAGAGTATGTGTAAGGTATGCGTATGTATGGAGGCAAAAAAAACATACGCATTCTCACCACCCATCGCTGACAGAACCGCTCGCCGTCCCATCGCGCACATCACGCACATCACGCACATCCCCC
>LMYD01000513.1:0-28006 GCA_001630595.1 Pseudogymnoascus sp. BL308 | reverse complement strand
CACCGAACAACCCCCCCCGCCTCACCATCCAAGTTCCCACTCCCATACCCCTACGAGGATAAATATCCATTTAGGCCTTCCATCTCATGTTTTCCAGAACTTATTCCCGCCACCCTATAACTCCACTCACTCGTTCGTGAACACCCTCGAACCGCATGCACTGTATGCGGTTCGGAGAGTCGTCATGATGCCGTGCACGCGACTGCGTTACCGGCTTATACTCTTTGACCTCGTTCAAATCTGATAACTAAAAAAAGGGAGGCCGCGTGCCCTCCTAGAGATGGCCGTACCAGGCTTCTCCATCAATGACCTGATCGATGCGGCCGTCCAGGTCAAGGTCATCTACGATGCCTTCTTCAACAAGCACACCAACTCGGCGACGCAGCTGCAAGACCTGATCTACGAGATTAGCCGCTTCGCACGGCACCTAGAGAGAAACCGAGAGGCTTTTGGGCGAGCTGGGCTGGAGTACGAGGATTATGGGGCGATTTACAATACCCTGGATAGGTGCGACGAATTTCTCCACAGGTACAAGTCCGTATTGTCGCAGAGGATTTCGCCCGAGTTGATATGGAAGACTGCTCGGTTTCCCTACGCCAAAGAGTACATGCAGGAGCTTCGAGGCGAGCTCCGGGCCCATAGAGCAGAGTTGACGGATCGATGCGTCCTTCATATATTGTAAGGATCTCACTGTTTTGTGTATGCGCTTATCTGACTGTTTATAGTGACAAGACTACAACACCGAATAATGGTCTGGCAGAACCACGGGCTGAAGAGGTGATGGTAGGTAACCAGCGGAGGGCAACCATCAACAACCCAACCTATCCCGTCTCACCAACCTTGGATGGCCTTCGGATCCCAAACGTGTCAACTCCAGACAGCAGAATCATTAACAACAAGTATGCGTACGTGACAAAACCCGTGAGCCCTCCTAGCAGAAGCCTAGAAAAGGGCGGGTTCTATCACGACACCCAAACTCTGTCTCCGCATCGGCCGCCGTCATCATCGTACGGACTAAGCCCACAGAACAGCCCGGAGCTCTCGACCGCTGATACTATTAGGAGCTCGATTAGCCCTCGCAGTAGCCCTGTCCCTCCGCCGTCCAGCCGCCTATCTAGCGCTGCATCACCACAGTTACTCTCCTGCCCTGAGCTGATTCTACCGCAGCCGGCGTTGGATTACGTCGTCGCAGATATGTAGGTTTCCTCCCCTCTTTCTCTGAGCCATGTTCTAACTATAGACAGTTTGTTTGGCTCGAAGAAAATCGAGCTAAGGCGCAAACCCGCAGGACGGCCCTCAACTAACTCTCCCGGTCGCGAGCTCGTCATCATCAACGAGAAGAACGAAGAGCGGTTGAAGCACCGAAGTAAGTTGATCAAGGCTCGCTACTATTTACCCAGCTGACCATTCCACAGTCAAACTCAACCCAAAACAGCAATGCTATCCCTATACCTGGAACAGCGGCAACCACCCCGCCTTAGAGGTAACCTTCAAAGGCATCCCCGAGGGCAACCACTCCATGCACTTCAAAGGCAAACCCGTCGACCTCGGATCCTCCATCCCGCGCTACATCTTCACCAACATCGCTGACTTCACTGATTTCCAGTCCGCCGTGCGAAACAAGTTCTTCCTCGGCGCCTTCGCCATCAACAAGATCTCCTCCGAGACATCTGGCAAGTTCGGCGACGCAACGGATCAGCATCTCAAGATCTGGCGCGACAAGGAGACGAGGCAGTGCTCGATCTCGTTTTATGGTAGTGCTTTGAAGAGAGCGAGGGATTTGGAGTTCCCGTTCAAGTATATCAAGAAGGAGCCGGAGAAGACGAAGCGCAGTGAGGAACTCATACTTCGCTTTGATCCGCTGCCGTCGAGCCAGATGCGCACTACATCGCCGTCACTCGCGCGTGGGAATCCCAGCAGCGCGGCGTCAGAATCTGAATACACCCCGTCCCGCCATAATACCTTCAGCACAGTGAGCACAGATCGCACCACGTCGACTGGTATGCCTCCCAATTTTTCCTTCTTTTTGACATCCCCGCCCCTCCCTTAATCGAGACTTTGCTAACCGCCTTCTCAGGCTTCTTCAATTTCAGCCGCCAACCCACAATCGCCTCGGTCACAACAGCAGCTACGAGCGTCGCAACCATAACACCCAGCTCGCGCGCCCCGTCCTTCGGCAGCCAAAACTCCGACAGCGGACACTCCGTCACCAGCGAGCGGCCGACGACGTCCTCGCTCGAGGAGCTGACAAAGAAGATGAAGTTTCTCAAGATTTCATTTTCTGATGCTCGAGGTACGTTTTCCTTGCCCTTATCCATTACCCCTATCCACCGCTCATTACAGTCAAGTGAGAACACAAACTAACTCAAAAACAGAAGCAGCCCGCTTCCAAACCGCCTACAAAACAGCCCTCGCAGATACTCCATCCCTCCCAATCGACTTCCAGCGCGTAGACTGGCGCGGCCACCCCCACCCCAACGCGCGCTTCCCATCGCAGAGCGCACCCGCGGCTGTTAAGGGGGGGTATGTAGCAGCGGAGCTTGAGGGATCGAGAGCCAGGGGCTCGGGGGAGGCATTTGCTGTTGAGATGGGTGGCGCGGGGACGTTTCCTGTCGAAATGGGGGAGGGGGGAGCATTTCCGGTGGAGGTGGGGGGCGCGGGGGCGTATCCTGTTGAGATGGGAGGCGCGGGGACGTATCCGGTGGAAATGAGTGGGACGAATAATTACCCTGTTGAGATGGGGGCGGCAGGGGCATATCCTGTTGAGATGAGTGCTGAGGGGAAGTATCCGGCGGAGATGGGGGCGGGAGGGTATACGGGGAGGTTTTCGTCGGAGTTGCGGGGGATGAAGGAGGAGAACGATTTTTGGTAGGGGGTAGGTGGGGTGGGATGGTAAGAAGGGGGACTGGGGTGTATGGGTATTATATGATTTGCTTGCTCGGCGTATGAACGGTGGGTTTGGGGGAGGGGGGACCGGGGGGGTAAAAATGGGTGTATGGTAGAGGGAATAGGAGTATTTTGAGAATATGACATGTAACTCATGAGATGGCGGTATGGAGTGCGGGCTTGGAAATGTGACTTCGTAGCAACTGAGAATGCAAGATCGACATTAGAAGCACCCTTGATAGAGTCTTCCGCATGAATGATTATCGAGAAGTCCATGGAGCTGGGATTCCCAGAGGTAATGAAGGGGGCCGGGAAATTAGAACGCATTAATCATATATATGGACTCCCTCATCGCCACCAACAATTTCTATTTCATACTGGCAGATCAAGTCAAAGTCATTACCTACGGGTTTGTCTGTTCTTTGCGGAAGAGAACGAGGCGGAGGGTGAGATGGCGGGAATGGAGATAATCCGCGAAACTACACGTCGTCGAGGCCCAACGAGAAAGTGGTTCGCACATTGGCGACCCTACCTGCCGCCAAGCACTTCACCCGCAACGGTTACGATCATTCTCGTCATTGCCGCTCTCACTGCCTCTACCATTCTCGTCATTCATTCTCATCACCGTCACTCTCGTCACCCTCACTCTCGTCACCCTCACTCTCGTCACCACCCCTTCCTACTTTCTTCTTGGAATAGCCACGAACCTAGGATGATGGCACGACCTATGATCCTGTTGGTGGCGTTCTTGACGTGCGAAGATGTACCCTTAACAACTTTTACTGTGCGTCCATTCTACCGACATTGTGGAATATAAATTTAAAACTCACAGCCTTGAAATGTTCATTAAGCAAGCGGTGAACATAGGCTGGGCGCACAATATATGGATTGTGCGTGCACACATTTGATTCATGGACCACGACATCGTATCCGTGGCCGGAGTACTTAGTCACTGCCATTAGACACGGAGAAGTTGCCTGTTGTGGAGGGTTTTTTCCGAAGTTAGGAAACGTTAGGGAAAGGGGCGACGCAGTGTTACTATTTACTGCGCTCCCTACTTTGTGGGAGAACATCAAGTTCGTTTCGACTCGCCCGAGAGATAGTAAATAGATAGACGTATCACATATAAGCGGCGAGGGAGAGACTGATTTGTTGGAGCGAGGCCGAACAGCTTGACTGGCTTATAAGTGAATCTGATACCTTTAGTGAAGTCGTTTCTCGAGCAACGCACACAAACTCCCCCACATCTCCCCTTGCCCTCTCGTCCTACGCAAAATCCTCGATCTTACAAAACTATCTGCAAGGCTGGGTTACAACATGAGTCCCTCCCCTGTGCTGTTTACGACGGCACGCGATTTTTTAAAGACAAAGAGAATCCTGGAAGATACACTCGGCTAATTTCACAAGGGAGCTGATCAACACGACGAATATTTCTATTTATGTGAGCATAGGACACACGATGGTGAGAAGGGGCGATGGTGAGAAGGGGCGATGGTGAGAAGGGGCGATGGTGAGAAGGGGCGATGGTGAGAAGGGGCGATGGTGAGAAGGGATGACGATGAGAAATAGGGGTGCAGTTCGTGAGGACGGCCTTATTTGTGCCTGGTAGATAGTCGTGGTTCAAGTTTGGGTCGGTTGAATTCATTGGTTTTGTCGTAGAAGCTCTTCTGCCATAACTGGCTTGGTACCTTCATAGAGTATGAAATCGAAGTTGGCCGCCTTAAATTGATCGCGAAACAGAACATGATGAATTAGCGGCGTCACCAGTCCTCCAAAGTAAACCATTTTCTGACCTTTTCTTTGCGGAAACGCCGGATCATGAACACCTAGAAGTAGAAAGTATATCAGTCAAGGGAGAGATTGGGCATAGATGTAATTCTGCTGCTCTCGCTAGATCATTCTTCGCGCGAAGACCGCTCGTCATATCCGAGAAACTGACGTCCGAATGTTTCTCCCTTCTGCGACTCTAGTAAAAGCAATATGCCAGTCACTGTTCTCCACGAAACCCATACCAGAAAACAGCCCGCCCGTAAACATCAAAGTGCTTCGATTCTCTCGTATCATACAGTACAATACACTCTACCTTCTAACGCCATCCCATCTATGTCCATCGAATTGTACATCACCCTCGCTCACCTCGCCCGCTCAACCTTATTCAGCTTCGACGCCGTCATAATCTGTGTCCTCGTGCACTGCCCCCTAACCGGCAACCCCATAGCGTGTCTCCTCCCCCTATAACTCCCCATATCTCTCAACCGCCTGATATCCTCCCTCATCTTCCTCTTTGCGTCATTCTCGATCGTCATGTTGGACAGCTCCGCCGTCAGTTGCGTGATGGTGCGCTGGGGCACGTCGCCGATGCGCGCAAGCGGGTGGATGCTGAATTTTGCGAGCAGCCGCGAGGAGGATTGCGGGCCGAGAGCGTAGAAGGATTGGAGTGCCATGGTGACGAGTTTGGCTTCCGGGAAGTTGACGCCGAGGAGGAAAACCTTAGGGGGAGTTAGCTGCGCTGGACCATACTATTTCTTGGAGATGGGGAGGTCGAGGGGGGAGAAGGGGCTGTGCGCTTTGGGGGTCCAGGGTAGAGGGGGCGTACCATTGTGAGAGATGTCGAGGGAGATTCGCACGTCTGCGAGTCTGAGGAATTGGAATTGGCGACAACCGGCGTTCGTTTCTGCTGCACTGTCGTTCGGAATCTGTAGAGCCTCAAGAAACATTTCGGCTTCGGCGGTTTTGCCGCACGGACCATTCATGCACAGCTCCCCAGATCACGTGCACACCATACACACCCCTGTCATCGTGCCAATCGAACACCTATGTGAAACCAGGGCGACCCATGCGGTCAGAGCTCAAAGGCGTCTTCGGTGTCGTCTCCCCCGCCACTTCCATTCCCAATCAACAACACAACAATTCTCTCTTCACGATATAATTGTGTAGAAAAGATGTTCACCCTCCAGCGCAGCGTAGTGTCCGTGCTACTCATCCTCACGGCCGCCTTCCTCTTCTTCGCTCAGACCGCTACGGCATCCAAGGGCCCAAAGATCACCCACAAGGTCTACTTCGACGTCTCCCACGGCGATGCCCCCCTCGGCCGCATCGTGATGGGCCTTTACGGCAAGACTGTCCCAGAGACCACTGAGAACTTCCGCGCGCTCGCCACTGGCGAGAAGGGCTTCGGATATGAGGGGTCGTCCTTCCACCGTGTTATCAAGAACTTCATGATCCAGGGTGGTGACTTCACCAGAGGTGATGGCACCGGCGGAAAGTCGAGTAAGTGATGGATACGATGATACAGAGGTAAAAGTGGCTAATTGGCATAGTCTACGGCGACAAGTTCAAGGATGAGAACTTCAAGCTAAAGCACACCAAGACTGGTCTTCTCAGCATGGCCAACGCAGGAAGAGACACCAATGGCTCGCAATTCTTCATTACCACTGCCATCACCAGGTTAGTTCATTGCTAATCTATCGAGAAAACCAACTAACGCCCCCACAGCTGGCTCGACGGCAAGCACGTCGTCTTCGGCGAGGTGCTTGAGGGATACGAGATCGTCCAGAAGATCGAGGACGTGCCCAAGGGCAGCGGCGACAAGCCCAAGGAGGCCATCACCATCACCAAGAGCGGCGAGCTCGAGGTCCCCGCAGAAGGTCTGCATGTCGACCTTTAAACCCGTTACCATTCCTGAATGTACCTAGAATTGTAGCTTCCCTGGACCCGCTGATCCGTTCTGTGCAACCTCGCAGGCTACGAAAGCGATGATATTGTCGATGCGGAGACCCATGCGATAACGACCCCGTCGTCGGAGGGGATCAGCATCTTCCAGAAGGTGCTGTTCCTGGCTGTTATCAGTGGATGTGTGGCTATGTACGTACGCTACAGCAAGGCGCAGTAGACTGCTTCTAGACTGCTTCCGATGGGAGAAAAGTTTAAGTTATGTTTTAGGGCAAATATATAGCATTCATTCGATTGTGAAAATCCTAATACTATTAAAATATGCTTGCCTACCAGTGATGACTTGATCGTGATGTTGAGGCCGCGGATAATCAGGCCCCGGAAGTTACCGCAATCGCGGTTGTCTGCACTTTGAACAGACGAGCGCGGCTGGACCAGCTGGGGTGCGCACGTCAAAGGCTCACGTAAATTAACTCCAATTACCCTTCATGTAGACATCTACACCGAGCAACAACCATGACGGACCTCTACGGCGGCCGCTCGCCCGGGTCTACAATCGAAGCCTCCGAAATGGACGATCACCGCACTGCAGCATCATCGCCAGCGCGCGCAGATCCACGAACCACGCTCCAGCACGTCCTGGGCGACAACGAGTCGGCGCCGACCTCGTCGCCACAGAAGCGCGAGGACGCCGATATGACGGAAGATGAGAATCCGAAACCACAACCATCAGCAGGGAAAGGGAGCGGGAAAAGTGGCGCGAAGGGGCGCGCTGCTAAGGGGGCAGCGGCGCAGAAGGAGGCGAGTGCTGGCGCGGGATACAGCGGGCATAAGGTCCGCCATCTGAAGAAGGATGACGGAGAGCCGTTATGGAGGAAGGATATTCAGTACGAGTTCTTGTGGAATATCTTTGATGATGAGACGAAGTGCTTCACCAATAGCTATGATTCGGAACTAGGACCGCAGAGCTTCGCGGAGATATACATTGATGCGATGGCAAGGAGTAGCAAGACGAGCAAGATCCTGAGGGATAAGTTGATGAGCGAGCATGAGCCGGCGAAGAACATGGCTATGGTTTGTCTGCTGGTTAACCTTGGGAGGATGAATACGACTCTGAATTGTATGCTTTTTCCTACAAACCGAAGATGACACTGCTAACAAACGACCAGTCTTCCCGGAGATGCGCGCACAGCTACGAACATACCACGCCATCCCGTCCCTGCAAGCACAGCAAGACCCAAATTCCTACAAACAACTGCAGGATGCCCCACGGCTGAAGTCGATCCTGAAGGGCGCATCAGAGGACCGCTTTGAGCCCAACTCGATCGACAAGATCAAAGACACACCTATACCGCGCACCAACCCCGTGAACCTAATCTTTGTGCTCGCCCAATACGCCGCCCGAGTCACCGAACTCCACTTCCCCCCTGGCCGCGACTTCTTCGACCTCATCATGCGCCCGACACTCTCCAGCAAGTCGCGCGCCCGTGCCCTCCTCTGGCTCATGTGGCACTATCTCGAGTCCGACTTCACCGAAGAAGGCTGCAAAGAGAACCCCTTCGGCGCCGGCGTCGACTACGGCACCGGCGTCTCAAACCAAGGCGTCCCCACCCTCACGACTCTCAACGATGCTGAAATGACCCTGGAGAACGTCGACACCCCCGAGGAGACGGAATACGGCGAAGCCAAGATGCGCGAGCGCAAGCGCATTATCGAAGCTGACCAGGCAGCCTTACACGTCGATTACGGCCCACCCAAGCGTGGCCCAAAGCCTAAACTTAACCTTGGCCCCGACGATGTTAACGGCGCTAGTCCGTCCGCCGTCCTACGCACGCGGGCATCAAAGTATGATTCCGACGTCGACAGCGCGCGCTCTACACCACCAAGGGGCGGATCCGGACTACGCGGCGTCCTAAACGGAGCTCGCACGCGCGGCGGTGCGCTCAAGCACCAAGTCGATGGTGGCGGATCGTCGCCTGCACCACGCGAGGCGCCAGAGGGCGGCCAGGCACCGACCGCACGACGCACAAGGCCGCTTACAGCGCATCAGCTTGCCGTGGAGCATAATAGGAATCAGCGCGTCAGCTACATCCTCTCCCGCGGACTGCGCCGTGTTCACCACAACGCGCGGAAGGCGCGGCGGATGGAGGGTGCGATTTTACGGGCCGTTCACCGTACGGCGGCGATGCAGGAGATGTGCGAGGATAGCGAGAGTGAGGAGAATCTCGGGAGGGCTCTCGGGCCGTTCAGGGAGAGGGGTGTGGGTGGTCTAGTGCAGTTGAAGAGTGAGGAGGATGATTTCGGCGAGGAGATGGCGGCGTATGGGGCGGCGTTTAGGAGGATGGGGAGGAGGCTGGATAGGTGGGGGGAAGGGGGTAATAAGGCGCATGTTGAGGAGCCGGTGGCGACGGTGGAGGAGGCGGGGACGACGGAGGAGGATCTGGATGAGATGGAGAAGGCGCTGCTGGGGTTGGCGAGCGACGCCGAGGAGGAGGCGGAGGAGGAAGAGGATCTGGATGACGTGGACAAGGCGTTGTTGGGGCTGACGGAGGAGGAGGGGAGCGAGGGGGGAATGGATATTGATTAGGTGGGAAGTGTTGGCTAAGATCAGAAGTGAGATTGCGGGACATTTGTTATTGGTTTTTGCTATTTGGGAGGTGGGCTCGTGGTGTTTGGCGCTTCAGCTGGGAGGGGAGGGGAGGGATCGTAATGCGGTTTTTAGTCTGACCACAAATATGGGTGAATTGTAGTAGTAGTATAGTGTGTATCAACTAGAAGACTTAGACGGCGCCGAAGCATTATTTCCGTATGGATTGACTATTTCTTGTGATTCTACCGTCTTTCAACCCCATATCTATATTAAGGGCTCGACCTTTGAGTACCGACGCCTTACTACTCCCGCTTAACGTGAAGTGATAGAAATGGCCTTCGCCTCGAGCCATCCCGTTTATTTACATCTATAAACTGCCAACCTCCGTACTGTACAGGCTGTCGTTAAACAACGTATCTCCAAATTAAACCCCTTTATCCAAGCGCCCTCGACCTAAAAGTTCTGTCCAAGGCGGCTTCCATCCCCGCGATAACTCGGGACCTCATACTGTGGAACCTCATACTGCCCATCATATTGCCCATGTCCCTCATGCATGCGCGCCTGCCCCTCGTGCATTTGCGCTTGCGGGTCATTAGCCTCCATCTGCAGAACCGTCTCCTGGCTGACGCGGTCCTTGGTGCGCACAGCTGGGATGAGATCGATGAAGAAGGAGAGGATGTAGAAGGTGAAAATGAAGGCAATGGTCCATTCGAGGACGGCGGCGGTATCGAAATTGTCTTTCTTGCTCTCTACACCGAATGCTAAGGTTTGTTAGCACGGGGGACTCTGATGTTTGTGTGGTATGGGAAATCTTACCTATAGCCAATGCGATCTCGACAAGAATAAAGAAGAGCTTGAGCCAAAATGACACCCTCAGCACGCGATGCTCACGGAATTCTAGAAGCTGTCAATCCATGATCCCCAACGCGATACACTGGAGCGAACTCACGAATCCCCAAGCGCTGGTACTCCGCGCAAATAAATATAGCCGACACCACGTATCCCACCATAAACACCACGAGAAACCGGTTATGCATGCGCGGATGACGCAGCGTATCCATGATACTCAAGCAAATCAACCCCACCGTTCCCGCCAACGCGCCCAGCATGGAGAGAAACATAAAAATCTTTTCCCTCATAGTACGGTTGCGCGCCAATCGCCCACGGTGTCGCAGCCAGCGCTCAGCCACCAGCGACAGGTCGAGGAAGACGGTCATGACGACGGAGCCGGCGATGAAGAGCGGCTTGAGGCCTTGCGCGCCGACGTCGGAGATGTATGCGATTTTTTGGGTAGGGTCCATGGAGGGGTAGTGTGGGCGTCCGGACGTGGCCCAGACGGCCAGCATGGCGATGAGCATGCCGAGCCTGGGGGATGTTAGGGGTGGTCGACGCGGTGAGGGGAGGGGGCGTACCATGTGAGGCCCGAGACGACGGGGAAGACCTGTTATAAAAGTAAGCTTTTGGATGCATGGAGATGGCGCGCGGCGGGATATACCCAATATGAGAACCCCCACATGCTGGGTTGATAGCTCTAAAGCTTTTGTCGCCGATGAGAGAATGCGCGCGCGTCAGGCGTGGCGCGTTTATTGTATAAAATGTTGATACAGCCCGGCAGCACGGAAATCTATTGAGGAGACATCGTAGAGGTCCTGGCGACCATTTAACGAGTGTTCATGTATATGTAATGTCTACTAGACTACAGTAGGGGGTTTTTTTTCGACTGCGGCGCGCGCAACAGCTCAGAAATTCGGATTGCCGGAACTGACGTCATAGGCTATGATGCTTAAATCGTGAATCGCTCCAAATCGTGGGCTTGGACCAACGCTCCAGCCGCCAACATGACGTATACCCCAACTTTGTTGACAAGCGCATCACATTAATTGTATTTGAATTATGAAAGACATAAAGCTGTCTGAAATTAAATAATTTTTGAGTTAAATAGCTTATAGAAATAGATATATGAGAAGTAATTTTTACCGCATATCCCAAATGACTGATATGACTTGCTGTCCTCGAAACAACATCTATCCAACGCCATATACCCATGCAAAACCATCCCTCCCTACTCCTTCTCTTCAACCTTCCCAAAATCCTCCCTCCGAATCCCACTCCTATCACACATCCCCCTAAAGACCCCCCCAGCCTCGTACAACCTCAGCGGCGTATCCAACTCTGCAATACTCCCCTTGTCCATTACACAGATACGATCATACCCAATAATCGTCTTCAGCCGATGCGCGATGCACAGAAGCGTCTTGCCCTTGAATCCAGCCGCCATTGTGCGTTGAATCTTATCATCCGTCTCCATATCTACACTGCTCGTCGCCTCGTCGCACACGATGATGCGCGAGCCCCTAACCAATGCGCGTGCAAGAGCCATCAACTGGCGCTGTCCCAAAGAGAAATTGAAACCCTCCTCCTCTACCACACCGTCGAGGTGAATGCGTCCGGGCGCCTTGTCGTCAAGCTGTGCGTCCGCGGAGACGAGATCAGATTGCCGCAGCGCAGACCAAAGCTCAAGATCGGTGTGCTCGTTAAACGGATCGAGGTTACTGCGGACAGTGCCCTTGAACAGCGTTGGGTCTTGCGGGATGATAGCCAGGCGCGAGCGCAGATCGTGAAGGCCGATAGTGGAGATATTCACTCCGTCGATGGTGATGGAGCCAGAGGAGATCTCGACTAGTCGAAAGAGCGCTGACATGATGCTCGATTTTCCTGCACCAGTGCGTCCAACGACACCAATGCGCTCGCCGCCACGGACGTGTATGTTCAGGCCTGAAAGGACCAAGGGGAGGTTAGGTCGGTAGCGCATCTCTACATCTTTGAACACGATCTCGCCAGCCTGCGGCCAGGAGTCCGCGACTTCAATGGTGTGTAGCGGTGCCTCCTCTTCTAGCTCTGTGCCGTAGAAATGCACGCGCTCTGTAGAGTTCATTCCATTCTCAACCTCGGCCAGCTGGCGGACGGTAAACTGCAGGATCTGCACAATTGCGAGGATGTAACTGAGAACCAGACCGCCGATGGACGGGTTGACGTCGAAGCGGGAGGTGATGACAAGGATACCGGTCGTGAAGACGAGTAGGTTTCCAATGGCGTCGAGGCGGATGGACAGCCAGCGCTGGTTCGAGAAGGTGAGGTAGTATGCGCTGTTCATCTCGTCGACTGCGGTGCGGATGCTTGTGACGAAGCGGTCTTGGAGGCCGTAGGCGCGGATACTTGCGCTGCCGGATAGGCCCTCGCTGAATTTTGCAAAGAGACTTGAGCGGAAGACAGACTCGAATCGTTTCATCTCGCGCGCCGAGGCACGGTAATATCCAGCGGAGAAGACGAAGATGAAGGATAGCGGGACGAGAGCGATGGTGAACTGTATCGAATTAGCATTTCTGCAGCTCGTATTTTGGGGGAGGAGGAACATACATAATGGAAGTACGCGATAATCAGCGCAAACGTCGCTATAATCATCCCAATCGTCAAAAAGTACATGCGAATAGCATCCGTCAGGAAATTATCCATCGTATCCACATCCCTCGAGAACCGATTCGTGATGCGCCCCAGCGGCGTCGTATCGAAAAAGGACATTGGCGCCCGCAGAGTCCGCGTAATCGCCCGGTTCAGCATCACCTTGCTAGAAGTCGTGCCGAATACCGTCAGCGAGACGGCGAAGCTGAACATTAGGAGCGCTTGGCTGACGCCCAGTCCGGCGTAGACGCCGATATAAACGCCGCTCGTGAAGCCGAATTTGTCGCTCGTCCACCATGAGAGCCAGAGAGACGTTACGATGTTGGCTGGTAAGGGGTTAGCGGGAATAGGTAAGTCGAGGGGTGGGAACTTACCTCCGTTAGATAGAACCAGGAAGAGCAGGACGACAAAGAGACTCCACATGCTCCCCGATGCCTTGATGTAGGACGAATAGACGGACCAGGGCACGCTCTTCACCTGCCGCTCTTCCGCCTGCATCAAGCCTGCATCCTTCTTCTTCTTCTTCTTCTTATCCTTCGCCTCGCCAACCACCTCCTCTTCCTCCTCCTTCTTCTCCTCCCGCTCCTCGACCGCCGTCGTCTCCATCAAGTGTTGGAACCCCGCATCATTCGCCATAAGATTCTCAAACGTATCCACGGCCTGCACCCTCCCCTCCTCGAGCCAAATAATTCTATCACACCTATTCAGCACCCAAAGCTGATGCGTAGCCAACACCCGACACTTATCCTTCAGCAGCCCACAAATCGCATTATCAAAAATATGCCGTCCAACATGCGCATCCACCGCACTGAGAGGATCATCCATAATCACAATATCCGCATCAAAGTAAATAGCCCTCGCAATATTAATCCTTTGCTTCTGTCCCCCCGACACCGTAATCCCGCGCTCCCCAATCTCCGTCCCGTCGCCGCCGGGCAACATCTCTAGATCCGGGCGCAGTGCACACGCATCAATGACTTTGTCGTACCACCCCCGCACCATCTCTTTCCCGAAGACGATGTTCTCGCGCACGCTCGCGTTCTGGATCCACGCATACTGCGGGCAGAATGCGCGTGTGGCGCCAAACACCACGTCTCCGCTCGTCTTGCGCATATCTCCCGCCAGTGCGGCGAGGAGACTGCTCTTGCCGCTGCCGACGCCGCCGATCACGGCGACGAGCTCGTTGCGGCCGAGCTTGATGTCGAGATTGTGAAGCTTGAATGGCTCGGCGGTGGGGACTGATGAGCTGGCGGAATCAGGGGTCAAGGAGCCGGAACTGGTGTCATTTGGGCTAGGGTTCGAGTCACCGGCGGTGGGCTTCTTGGATTTCGTTGCTTTGGGGGCGGGCTTGCCTTTGACATCATCAGCTTCTTGTGTGACGGTGCGCTCCCATGTAAAACTGGCGTTGTTCATCTCGACTGCATTTTTGCCCTCCATATCCCAGACTGCCTCTTCTGGTTGCTCCTCGCATAGGAGGAACTCCTGGATGCGCTTGACGGAGCTCCATGCGTCGACGACCTGGCCGATAACGAGTGGCAGCAGATTTAGCGGCATACGGAGCGAGTTGAATAGGGCCAGGGAGGAGAAGACCTTTGCTGGCTCGAGGGTGTTGTCGGTGAGCGAGTAGGTGATGAAGGCGAGCATGGACGCAAAGATGGGCATAGACATGGAGACGGCGTTGATTGCGTTGCGGATAGCTAGGAGGATCTGAATGACATAGATCTCCCTGTCGCGGATACTGCGCAGTCTGTCCAGGAAGGCCATCTCCCAGCCGAAATACTTGACGAACCGCACGGCCTGGAGGATCTCCTGTGTCAGACTCACCCGCTGATCAGTAATCTTGTTGATAGCCCTACGGCGGGTGAATAGGCTCTTGACAGCCATCGTGAGTGCGGGGATGCCGAGGACGAGTAGTGCAAAACCAGCGAGCGCGCTCTCGCGCAAGTTGATGATGAGTAGCGCCAATGTGAGGAGACAGGCTATTGGAGCGGTCCAGATCAAATGGAACATTGCCGAAGCCTGGTCGACGCGGTAGGTGTCAACAGCCATGAGATTGACAATCCGGCCGCTCCCCCACCCTGTACCATCGCCAGACACCCCCGGCGCCTGTTCCTGTTCACCCTTCCCCTTCTCTCCCGCTTTCTTATCCTTAGCATCTCCCGGCTTGGCCGCGCCCTCAGAATCGTTATCCAACGCACGTCCACCCGCCTTTGCACGCCCCGAGATCTTCATCGCCTTCTCAAAAATACACGATATCATCACCGCGCGCGACTGCCCTCCAATCATCATACCCCTGTATATAAAATGGCTCATTCCTAAACTCTGACAAACCTGCATAGCCGTGACGCCCACCACCAGCCCGACCCCCTTTCCAATATGCGGTGCTGGCGCACCCGTCTGTTGCGCCACATACGCATCGGTTGCGAACTGGATAAGGAAGCGCAGCGTGAAGGGCGCAAATACGGTGAACAGGTTGGCGAAGAACTGGCAGAATCCACCGATCCAGAACTCCCACTTGAACGTCTCGTGCATAGCCCAGAGAAGGGGGTATTTGTCGCCTCTCTCTGCGCGCCTCTTGAATGAGGCTTGCATGCGCTCGGTCATTGGTGCTGCTTTGCGCTTGGGGTTGACGAGCCAGATGTCGTTCTGGTCAAGCGGTCGCTTGTAGCCAGCCTAGTATCCAGTTAGTAATTGTATTTGCGCATGTGGATATTGAGCACTCACGGTCATGACTGGCGCCATCCATTGAAAAGTCAATAAACTGAACCACCCCGCAGTCGCCTCCCTTGACACCTCTCTCTCTGCAGGAATGGGCGGGATGGGTCCCCATTTCATGGGATTGGGCGTCTTGTACCATGGCTTCTTCGCCGCTATCGTAGGCACAGTAGTTGCTGCAGAGGCTCCGCTCGCAGATGTGGCATATGGAGCCAGCAGCTCTCCGATTGGTTTTCCTTTCGGGGCGCTCTTTGTCTTCTCGAAGCCTGCATCGCTATCACGGCTCTCGGCCTTCCCAAAATCCGTATCCCTCTCATCCCTCTCAGTCTTCTCGTCACTCTCGCGGGCGCGGCTGTCCTGGTCGTTATCGACAGCTAGCGGCTCATTGCGGCTCGTGCTGTTCACTGCAGCTGCGGGATCGATGACGCCGCTGGACCCTCGTGGCACGGCGGGGTGAGACATCGTGTGGCCGTGCTGTGGCTGCTGAGGATGATCGACGCAGATCGTCTGTCAGACCATCGCTGATACGCCACAATGTAAGATCTAGACGCAAGGTGTTTTACCCGACTCTATGGGAGGATGGCAGGTAGAAAGAGAGACGGCGAAGAGTATATATGGATGGGCACGGCTATCTAACAAAAGCGCGATTGCTAAGTGGGAACGGAATTGGGACCTCGGACCTAGCCTTTTGGGAACTCGGGAGGCGACGTCTAGTAAACAATCCTAGTGCGAGACAAGCCTTCTCTCTCCCATGTAGGCATTCATAGTTTGCGCGTCGACTCATACTGCTCTTCGACTCATACTTTGTAGCTCTACGCACGGCTGTAATTAACCATTATGAAGGCAACCGCGTGCTCCTCATTGCTGGCCATGCGAGACAGGGCAGGTTAGTGATAGTAGTGCCATAAGTGGCGTCCATATCTCTCCCCGACTGGCTCTCTCTCTGGCCTCCCCTCAACTGGGGCCGACATTTTTCTTCGTCGCAAGCGTGCCGAAGTACCGAACGACTAACTCCTGCCGCCTTTGGGCTGCTTCAGCCTGCAAATGGCGGGGGAAGTTAGTCAGTCGATACTTCCCACCAGGAAAAAGATGGGTGTGGACGTCAGCAAGTCGGGGTGTCGGCGAGTGGGAACGCCGACAAAGCTTGGTTGGAGGGTCTTTTGCCAAGTACGACGAATAGGGAGGCCTGTGATTCGCTGATACGGACACGGCCCACGCCAACTCCTTCGGACTTCGAAAGCGGCTAGGCTGGTTGAGACTGGAGTGGATGAAGCGGATGGCGTTTCTTAAATCCGGTGCAAGCCCTTGGTGGGGCCGGCTTTGTCATTATGCGGATTTGCAGGGCTGGCGGGTCTGGCCTCGACGACGTCGCTTGTGGTTCTGTAACTGTAAATTGCGTTACAAAGTAGGGCGGTTTCGCCTTGTAGGATGGAGATATCGGTTTGGTTCGGGGAATTGACGGGGATGAGTCCATCACGGGTTCGCAGGCCTCGATGGTGGATCCCGACCACCGGTCCAAGTGGTTCACGGTGGCAGATGTTCCAAGCTACTTTTACGTAGTATCCCAGACCCGCCGACGTTGGGACAGACGACGGTGACGAGAAGAGGGCGACGGCGAGAAGGTTTCGGTGAGAGAAATTACCGACGGTGACAAAACGACGGCGACAAACGCGGCATGTGGAGAATGTGTATGATGCAAACCAGAGTAACTTTTCCTTCGTCGTGGACGGTCAATATTCTCATTTTTTTACGTTACGAGTATCACGATAGATCAAGAGACAAGAAAATGACAATAACATATCAATTTGTGGGTCAGGGTGAGTAGAGGCAATGAGCAAGGTGGGCAGCAAGCTGGGGGGCAATGTAGGTGGGCGAGATGGGCGAACAAGGTGAGAGAGGTGAGCGAGATGAGTGCGCAGAATGGGCGAGCATGCTGCTGGTTGGAGAATGTTCGTGCGGAAAATGGAAGGTAAGTGCAGAATGGAACGGTAAGTGCACGATACAGCTTGAGGGTGGGGTGTAGGTATGTTATTCGCTATAGATATATACAGGATACATAATAACAACCCAGGAGTCCTCCATCGGCCTCCTGCTGCTCAATCCTCGTCGTCCGAGTCATCGTCATCAGAATCATCCCCTCCTCCACCTCCAGCGACATTTCCTCCCGCAGTGGTGCCTCCACCGAGGAGAGCTCCTGCCCCTGTGTTTCCTCCTCTGCTACCTCCACCTGTATTTGAAGCACCGCCCTCATCATCGTTATCATCATCATCATCGTCGTCGTCATCATCATAGCCATCCCCCGCATTGGCCTGAATCGGCACCGCCCCAGTGGCCGGCGCAAGCGGCTCTCCTGCCATCGCCGCCCATGTCGCAAATTCCGCATTTCTCGCCAACCCAAGACTCGCTGTGAAGTCTCCAAACCCACTATCATGAAAGCCGAGGATACCTGCGCTTGTCTCCGGTCCTCCAACAGCGGTCTTCGCCAACGCCCATCCCATCTCCGCGTCCCCCGCCGTATCTGCTGCACCAAGGCCGAAGGCAGCGTCGAGACACCCCTCGCATAGGAATGTGTAGGTGAGGAATGTGTCGCTGACGGAGGTCCCGTTGGCGATGGGACGGAGGGCAAAGGAGCCGGTCACCTCTGGGGGGCTGTCATCTTCGTTCTCAGCTTGGCGGAATGACGAGACGACGTTCCCGGCGCCGTCAGACCAGGCGGCCAGGAGGAGCGGGCCTTCCATGTCTCCAGTCATGGAGAAGCCACCCCATCCATTGCCGCCGCTGAGGGGGAATGTCAGCTGGCCGATGAAATCGGTCGTGGGATCGGTAGGGAGGGCGATGCCAAAGCCGAAGTCGGTCTTTGCGCCAAAGAAGCGCTGGAACGATATGCCGGTGGCGGGGTCGGTGAAGGCGGTTGTTACTTTGTCTTGAGCGACGGCGGTGTGTGTGAGGGTAGAGAGTATGAGTTTGAGAAAGAGGTAGGCGCTCGGGCGGGCCATGATTGATAACGCTGGCAGCGACTTTTAGACGAATTTATTGCGCTTCGAGGTAGACAATAGGAAAGGTAGACAGATATTCGCGTCTAAACTGAAGAACGAGAATTGCAGGACGTGTCCGGAAAGTAATACGCCAAGAAGGATACTTATTGGTTTATATAGCTATCAGAAATATAGCTATTTTAAAGTATAAGACAATACCGACTCTCTCTGTCCATCTGCCCGCGGTACTGCACTATCACCTGTCATCCATCAATCAACATAATCCCGCCATAGGCCAAGAACAAAAGCTCAAAATAAACATCATACGCAACCTGCGATCAATCTCAAGCACCGAGTGTCTCCACAACCAAGAAAAGTTTATTTTGAGGAGAGGGTTAAGTCGACTACAACAAGTCTGTTTGGTCAAAATCCCCAGTCAAGCACGCGATAGTATGCTGTATGCGGGGTAACAGCAAAGGAGAACCGAGCGAATGTTTCCAGATCGACGATCCGTAACGGAGAATTGCTATTATTAGCGGAAATGGAATTTAGATGATTTGTGGGTGTGGTGGTTGATGTTTTGTAAAACGAGATAAAACGATGACTCCAGACGGGTAGTGTCTCATCTGCCAGGCCCCTGGGAATACGACCTTCTTGGAGGTCTACTGTCACATTGCGGTATAAGCAATATTCCCTTTGTAAACGGCATGTCCATGTCCATTTCTAGAATTTTGCTCCTTTCTATGATATACCCCTTTCCGTAATTATGCCCCCTCTAAATATTGTATCACGTGAGCGTCGATGTTATCATTGGTAGTAGAGATTCGTGGGTGCGCAGTGAACGACACTGTTCTCAATTTATTTATTTAGTTTAATTCTTTATACTATTTACATTTTCCAATTTAAGCGGTCTGTAGCTATTCTACGCGTGGTTCTGTTGTAATGGGTTGTTTCGCTTCATTCGTAGGTCGGTAGTACTCATAAAATGAAGACAAAGAAGCGGGAGTAGTTACAATTGTAAAATAATTTCTTCGATTATGCAGCGACATGTGGTGAAAAGCGACGCGTAAACAAATCGAATTCCACGCTTTATCGTTCTTTCTTCTGTAATCAACACCGCAAATCAGAATTCGTAGTAACAGCCCCCCTCCCCTCCCCGTCCCCATTCTGCTATATATTTACTAACATATTAACAGACTGGTGTCTCCACCCGTCATGGAAACAAAACACCCCCTCCGCAGCGCCAACGACATCCTTGGGCTCCCCAAAATGTCCGGGGCTTTGCCTGCGAGCACACTTCCTCCGGCCTCCGAGCCCTCCCTTGACGTCTTGGTCGTCGATGACCCTGTCGCCTCCCCCTCTATCGTCATCTCTCCCTCTCTCTCCCAGGCCATCGCCGACTCCCACAAAGGGGATAGTCATCTCCACAGTCATGCCTTTTCCACCACCGCAAGAGATTACCGGCCATCTGGGACAGGCCCCTGAATATAATGTGGAGTATACTTACGCGCGCAGAACCCCTTTTCTACGCCAAACGCAGAATTCCCAAAATCTCCCGCTCCCCAGCGCTTCGTGCCCTTGCCAACCTCGACACCCGCCGCGTCGTGACTAATGTCAGGGACAGATTCAACCTCGACCGGAGCGCCAACGCGGAGGCCTGGGTCGCCCAGCATGTGGGCGAGGAGATTACTTCTCCTTGCACCCGCTACAGCAACGGTCAGGGCCCGTTTATAGGTCAGGCCTGCGTTGTGGTGAAGGGCCACTTGGGCGGCTCGTGCGCCAGCTGTCACTATAATAGTGGTGGCGTCCGTTGTTCGTTCCGGAACGTGGGTTCTACCGGGGAGTCGGTCCAGGTTGCAGTGGGTGCCTCCGAGAAAAGTAAGTCTCCTCGCGTATTTGACGGCAAAATGTTGACGTTAAAAGGTCATCCCATTGTTACCCATAGTGCCCGCGCCGTCACTCGGGCTCGCGCTCGCGCCCGTGGCATGACAACCCCACGCCAGCTTTCCCAGACCGTCTCTCGTGACAGCACGATATCGCCAGCTCGCGTCAGTTCCGTTTTGTCTGAGCCCCGAGAGTTTCCCCCAACTCCAGCATTCTCGCGTGCTTCCCGCGAATCCATTGAGGAGACGTACGAGTGGTACTTGCGTCTCGCGCGTATCCAGGGCCGAGATGGCCGCATCCTCAGCCGTCGCCGGCACGAAATGGCCATCATGGCCTTCGATCAGGTGGAGATGGAGGAGGAGGAGGAGGAGGAGGGAGTGGATCGAGAGGGAGTAGGAGTATAGGGGAAAGTAGAATGGCGGTGAGATATGTAATATTGATACATGAAATGCATATTAAAAACGTTGTCATTGTTCAGAATAGCTATCTACGGCGCTCGATCCATCCCTTTATCTACTTCTCCTCTTCATCCTCCTCCCCCATGACGATGATATTTTAGTTGATTACCCTTTTCTAACCCGCTTAATTTCCTCTTATGACCCTGCTCTAGGTGACTCCCCGTCTTCGTCTTCTTTTCCTTGGATCCCAGGAGGCTCTTGTCACCCTCAGACGTCTTGCGAGGTGTCCGAGCAAGCACGGAGCTATTAAAGGCTAAGGGCATGGATTTCATGGGCATACAGTTTCCACCGCCAAAGTTGTAGCGCAGTGCTCTTAGCTGTCCCTGACTACACTAGATAGTCCGGCCTCTTTTGCCACCTAGGGATAATCTTATCTAACAGTGCATTTGTCAGCATGGCGCGATGCAGCTCTGAAGAAGAAGCATTAGTGTTGTTTTTGTCTGCCTAGTAGTATAGGAGAGGAGAGGTATGATGCCACCGTGAGCTTCATGGTGGAGTCGAACCACCGCTCCATCGCTCTCCTTCTTTTGTGTTTTAGGTCGTAAGTGGCCCCCTATAGTATAGGTAGGGGGCGTCTGTACGAGTACTTTCTAGTTCAATTATAATAAGACTGTAAGATTTATTGTATTTCAACCAGTAGGTCCCATTTAACGTTAGAGGGGCTCTAGGTCAGGGCATAGGGGTCTATCGTTAGTGAGTAGGGTAGTAAGATTTGTGCCGTAGGTTGGATAGGTTGGAGTGTGAGTAGGCATCGTGATCCCTTAAGGATACGGATAGTGCGCGGGTTCTCATTCTATATTTTCTCAAAGGCGGTTTCGTTGTATTGAGCGTTACGGTAGATTTCCTTAGTGCTCAGCACTCGTTCGGAGAGTGTTCTTTGGAGGATCATGGCTCGAAAGGAAAGGCGTGCTCTGTCTTCTGTCCATAGGTAGGATGCAGCTCTGCTCGCATGCCCCTGTTGAACCGAATGTGAGCATTTCGGTACCGGCAACCAGGCTCAAGCCTGCGAAAGCCATTGAGTTGATGAATCACTCTATGCGCGCCAGCGAACTTCGCAACTGCTTCCCGAAGCATGTTACCAAGTATAACAGGAGGGACACCGTATTCGCCTTTTATGAGACAATGTTGGAGGAGAATACATCTGTAGTTACACATACGACATTTGGAGCGGATTCTTCTCAGTAATAGCAATAAAAAGGGGGCAAGCTACATATCGAGATCAAAAAACAACAAAATATTAAGAACACAACGATTAGTGGAAAAAGGGTGGTTTATAGACGCCTATTTAGCCCCGATGATAAAAACATAATTTTAAAAACTAAACGCCCCTCCAAAGCTATCCGCTTTTATTTGAATTCAGTTCTATTATAGACACCGCTTCTAAACCAGGAGTACACTACAACAAAGTTAGCATCCCGCCAGGAAAAGGATATCTCGAGGATGGACTTACGCGTTAACACACCCATCATTCTCGCAGTGGTTCATGATCTGCGCATATCTTCCCCACACCACCTTACCACCCGTCGTGACCAAGCCCAACTCGCTAACATTAACCTCGATAACCGTACCCTTCGTCAAGACACCCAGCTGGGTGTACATTGGGTTTTGCGGGTTCTTCTTCACGCTAATGATCGGTAACTGAACGGTCACGCCAAGTTCCGGGTGCTGGATTGGTTGTTAGTACAATCTAAGATTGGTGGGAGTTGGTGACTGACAGTAACATTCGCCTTCTTGTATCTCAGACCCATAGGGCGGATAAACCTCTCGTATTTCACCGGGCGTCTGGTGAAGTCTGGTCCGACGAATGTCGGCTTGGTGATCATACGCTTCCATCCTGAAGACTCGTTAGCAGTTGTTTCCGTCTCGAGAATACAATATTGACCCACCCTTCTTCGCGGTCTTCTTTCCGGTCTTGACAACCTTGAACATCTCCTCCTCAGCGATACCCCTGACCTTTGGTAACGGCACGTTGAACTTGGCCGCCTTCTCCTTCCGCTTATTTTTAACTAGTATTTATCAGCAAGCCCCTCATAAAACCAGCACATGTTCGACGTACTCGAGCTGCTCAGAGCCTTCGCGTTTGTAGGATTCGATCTGTCGAGAAGATATTGTGGGAGAGGGGTGTTGGATGGCTCATTTGGTGCCGAAGACTTGACGTTACGCTCCTCATGCGCCTTGATCTGCTTCTTCATCTGGATCTTCTCATGATGCCTCTTCTTCTGGTATAACTTGGCGCGTAGACCAGTCAGGTTCTGCGCATCCTGCGACTGCTTCTTGCCTTCTCTGGCTGCTCTCTTGCGCGTCTTCTCCTCGTGATCGAGCTTGGGAGGTCCATTAGTTCATGCGCACTCGCGGATATGGTCGAGGGAGGGTCATACTCTTCTTCCGTGGAGTTTCCTCCAGCGGTCCATACTGTTTTGGTTGTTAGAATCATTGCCTCTGGGATAGACTGTGGTGTCCCTTACTATTCATTTTGAGGCATTGTAGAGGGTCGCTATCGAGCGACTGCCTGGGTACTTGGATGGGTGTCGGGGAAGGTTGTCGACTGCCAGGATAGATGGCTGGCTGGATGGGTTGTTGGTCGACAGTCTGGGGTGGTTGGAGGTGGAGGTTATCCCACGAATTGCGCCAAGTGCGATAAAAATTCAAAGCTTATCGGGGTCCCGGACTAACCATATTTCGTTAGCGTTGATCAACGCCTCAGGCAGCGAAAATATCAACCATAGCAAATAGAAGACGTAATAAATAGTGAAACTAGACACTTCTAAGACTATGGGCATTTGAAAATCTCCCCATTCTTCTGTCTGATTTCCCTTTTGTCTATATTTAAATCAGCAATGCGAGGTGTGTTTTATTTCATTTTATGGATCACGTGATATAACATCTTGCATTTTGCGTTTAAAGTTTAATAGTTGTTGCCATAAGCCACAGTTTTTGAAGGGCAATATATTATTTCGTAAATTTGCGCTCGCTTCTAGTTTTTGTTTGTATCTGCCTTGCTCTTCTTAGCGTTGTGATACCGAGATGTCCGAAGATGCATCAGGGGCATATTCCTTCGACAGGATCCTGAATTTCCGCGATGTGGGGAAGACGATCAACCAGTATACTGGCAAGAGGTTCAACATCCTGTGCATCCCATACTATGATGTACATGTTGCTTATATTACTCCAGGCTGGTAGCTGAGGGCCGTTTGTTTCGATCCGCCCGGCTTGGTATGACCACCTCACCAACCCCCATTCCCCCAGCTCACACAATACCACTCAGACGACGCATCCATTTCTGACCGCGATGCGCTTCGACATGGCGTCGGAATCAAGGCGGTCATGGACCTGCGAACAAAGTACCGCTAGCTAGGTTCTCCTCTTGACCAGGAAGTTCTGACTCAACCAGGTCAGAGCATGTTAAGCAGGCTAAAAAGCGCGAGGGGGACCTCAAAATACCGGCATTGGTGAGATCCAACGATGCCTTGGCGCGACCGATGGAGATTCCTGGGCTGGAGTACCTCAATATCAATATAAATGGGAAAGGATTCGAGCGAACTCTTTTGTGGAGACTGTCTTTTTGGAATATCTTGTAGGCCAACATTTTCGACTTGCCATCACGGGGCTTGAATTGAGCTTCGTTGACCTGAGCATCGAATGCTACGCTGTTTTTCGTACCACACACCGGCAGAGCATAGCACCCGCTAACATTCTCCTTACAGAAGGGTTCTAATCCTGATGCTCTTTGGCTACCGCATGGAAGCCATCAGCATCCTTGGCCGCGAAGTCATGAACCCCCGTGGCCTCATTGGCCTGGGCTATGACACCATCGACTACTGCGGCGCTGAACTAGCTACAGTTTGTCTCCCTCTCCAATTCCCACTACCACCTTCTAACATCCCAGGCCCTTGGCGAATTCGCATCCTCCCCACGCTACCCCATCCTCGTGCATTGCACACAAGGCAAAGACCGGACAGGGCTCATAATCTGTCTGCTCCTGCTGCTACTCGACGTTCCAATAGACGCCGTGACGTACGACTACACGTTGAGTGAAGCGGGTTTGCTCCCGGAGAAGGAGGAGAGGATGGTGGAGATTAGGGAAATTGGGCTGACGGAGGAGTTTGCGAGCGCGCCCAGGGGGTGGATTTTGAAGATGCATGAGTATTTGGAGGAGAAGTATGGAGGGACGAGGGAGTATCTTGAGACGATTGGGATTGATGAGGGGATGCAGGCGAGGATTACTGAGGAACTGCTGGGTTGATATAAATAGCCGGGAACAAATGAAGTATAGCGCAGAAGTTAGACAAGTCTAATACAGAAAGCTTTTATTTTGGTATTCGTATGTGTATTGAACGAGTCTGGATTGTACACGTGGGTTGGTTTAGAAGTGAATTTGATACTTTTAGCGAGACGTTTCTTGGGCAACAACTATAAGTTATCAACCTCACAACAACCACAACCCGCAGTCACAACCCCTTGGTCACAATCCCTCAGTTACAGCCATCCTAGTCCAATCTTTCTTATACGTGCAATCATCTCGCACGTTCGCATCACCATGGCTTTACACACGAGAAATGTTGATTTTGATGCCACGAAAGCACATCTTGAAGACACAATGGGGAAGACGTGGGTCGCAACGTCAATCAGTCCAGTAAATCTGAACCTGGTAAGTTGCTATATTGTTTATATCATACATTAGCTAACTATACAAGGGAGCTGAGCAAGACGAGCCAACATACTATCCAATGCGGATACATATCGAGGGTAACGATGCCCAACTCGCTGCAGAGAAGCCTCCGACGAGAACGGAGCCATCGGAGTCGATGGACATCCCACATATAAGCCTACAGCTCGCGAAGGCAGCATAATACCTATTCCACGAGGTGGATGCTGAGGCGGTTATGACATGCATGCCGAAATTCACAAAGACGTGAGTTCAATGTTGATGTTGATTATAATAATACTTATGGATATCTAGGTACACCGGGCGTTCGAGCGAGAAGATCCTATATGCACGCAGCATTGAAGCCCACATCAAGAAGATGTCAGCAAATACCATCAAGAGAGGCATCGACGTCGCGAAAACTCTTGTTCTGAGTTCCATCAACAGCAAGGATTTCAGGGCGGCCATGACAAAGGGCTCGCACGCCGGAATTCGATTCTTCAAGACGCTCGTTACAGCGGACATATGCGCCTACATATTGTCCGACTCTTACAAAGCGGTTGATTTCCAGTTCATCCACCACGAGAGAGTGAGAAAAGATGCCGGAGAGGAAAAGTTGCGTAAGGACCTACAGAGGCTTACATACTACGGGATCGCACTTCTGTTATTCGATTTATATCGGCACACGATTCAAAGAAAGGCGACTGATCAAGAGAACGAGGCAGCGGACAACACGGCAGTTGAGGCGGAAAATTATGCAAGAGGGATGGAGATAATCCGAGAGAACTATCGAAGATACACCTCCTGGGGTCCAAACGAGAAGGTGGTCAAAACCTTTGCGGCCTTACCTGCCTCTCAGGACTTCACCCGCCGGACAAACAACCGAAAGGCGAAGGCCAACGATTCATTTGACAGCGATGCTTAGACGGGCTCTGAATCCGATTGAGAGAAGGTGAGTGGATTGAGAGATGAGTCTAGATTTAACCTTTAGGTTATTAACAAATATTTATTCTTCGTTTTGTCGTCGTTGGCGTATTGTGAGTTCATGCAAATGACATGGATATTCCTATATGACTACCATATGTCGAGCATCACTTGGACCTTAACCCGACAGGGATCTTCAACAAAGGTATCACGTATTTCAAGCCCCCTTTATCAAACCGACATATCCTAGTTACTACAACCCCTGATTTACCATGGTCTATACCCCTATATACATCCTGCCCCTTCCCGGACAGCGACTCAGGATCTCATCCACGCATACATCTAGTACGCCAACCCTGTGATATCCTGTAAGTAAAGGTTCAAGCTCAGGCTAGTGTCCAGGTTGTCACGTAGCTGTTACGAGTAGGAAGCCAACAGCCACGGCGACTGTGGGCCGAAACGCGTTTTAGGTTCCCGTGTGGCCTATCGTCGATCCTAAGATCGCTCAGTATAAACAGCGGCCGGTGGTCCGCGAGCCCGTGGGCGGAGGTTTCCATGCCATATGTGGTCCGCCGTTTCTAATTTAGTCGCTATGGGGATAGATGTCAGAAACCGTCACTCGGTGTTTCATTGTCCCGCCTCCAACGGGTTATGATTTTAGGTAGTGACGGTGCCTCTTGGCGACGGGTGGTGATACTCCACCGACCCCTCGCCGGACAATATAGCGCCCGCACCCCCACATGCCTAATTCCCATCACAACAAATAAAGTAGCCGCTGGGTGAGTTAAAATATTCGCTATATCAGCGTCACACAGAATCGCTATTCCCAAACGGAATTACCCCTGAATAATATTTATTTTCTATAATTTCGTCATATCTAGATAAATGTATGCGTTGTTCATCATATGCACGACACTGGACTTCTATCACTTCTCATAAAACCATCTAGCTCCCCCTGACCGCCCACATCACTCTAGCACAATCACCCTCCTCGACACCAGCGGGCTAGTCTCGCATATCTTCTCATGGTCATGCGCATCCAGACACGCCCTCCTCGAATTCAGCACCGCAACGCGCGCCCGCGGGATCATCTCCGCCGCGTACCTCTCAATCGGCCCCGGCGCATTAGCGTCCGTCTCAGCAAAGAGCTCTCGGACGAGGGACGCAACATCCGCGATGCCGTGGTTGGCAGCCTCGCCGCGGTCTATAGGGGTAGTAGTTAGTAATGCATCGTAAAAATTAAGGAGAGAGGACATACACATAGTCATCGCATGCGCCGCATCACCAATCAACGTGACTCTCCCATCTCTACTATCGAACCCCTCCGCAGGCGGCACCCAATCCTCGAGCGCCAAACTCTTCACCTCGGTCCCCTCCGGGATATCCGCCACGATCCCCCTAAACGGCTCCACCCACCCCCTCGTAACCTCCTTCATCCACGCCACCCTCTCCTCAGGCACAGGTGTATCGACCTCCTCGCGCCCCAGGAACCCCTTGCGGTACGGCCACGACACGAGGATCTGGCACACGCGGTCTTCCGCGGCGTCGGCCGGCACAGAGAGAAAGGAGAACCAGAAGAAGGCGTCTGTGGCCGGGTCGCTGGCTTGGAAGAAGAATGGGTCGAGATCGCGGATGGGCGCGCACCGCGCGGAGGAGTAGGGGACGCTGGCGCCGAGGAGGCGGACGGGGAGGACGTTGTTGGCGGGGGAGGGGGCGAGGAAGGTGCGCACGCGCGAGCGCGAGCCGTCGGCGCCAATGAGGTGGGTGCCGGTTGCCGTCGTGCCGTCGGTGAAGGAGG
>LMYD01000512.1:0-29280 GCA_001630595.1 Pseudogymnoascus sp. BL308 | reverse complement strand
TCCTCTTCGTCACCCTCTACGTCTTCTTCACCACCATCGGCATCCTCTTCATCGTCTACTCCGAGTCCCTCTTCGCCGCCCTCGCCCCCGTGGCCGTGAAATGGCGCGCCTTACCGGGCGGCTGGCTCATCAGCTTCGCGCTCATCTTCGTCACCGCCTTCCCGCCCGTAATCGGGTACACGACAGCCCTCACCATCGCCGGCTTCGTGTACGGCATGAAGGGGTGGTTCATCTGCGCCGGCGCCAACGTCCTCGGTTCCTACTGCTCCTTCATCGCCAGCCGCACCATCCTCTCTAAGTACGTGCACCGTCTCGTCGGCGAGGATAAGCGCTTCGAAGCCTTCGCCTCGATCCTCAAGCACGACGGCATCAAGGTCCTCGTGATGATCCGGTTCTGTCCCCTCCCTTACAGCATCTCCAATGGCGCCATGTCCACGCTCCCCACTGTGCACCCGCTGGCTTTCACCGCCGCGACGGCAATGGCGACGCCTAAACTGCTCATCCACGTCTTCGCGGGCAGCCGTCTGGCTGCTATCGCCGAGGCGGGCAGCGAAATGGACCGCACGACTAAGATCGTGAATTACGTGTCTATGTTCGTCTTTGGGATCCTGGGCGCGGTGCTGGGGTATGTGATTTATAGGCGTACGATGGCGAGGGCGCGTGAGTTGGAGGCGGAAGAGGTGGGGGATGCGGGCGGTTATCCGAGGGAGAGCTGGGAGGGAGGGGATGAGGAGGAGCAGGTTGGGTTGGCGGACCCGGTGGGGTTCGATGAGGATGATATTAGTTTGTGGGATAATGATGATGCGGGGTATAGGGATGATTGGACGGATGAGGAGACGAGGGTTGAGACGGAGGTTAGGAGGTGAAATTCGGTTGGTGGGGGAGTGGGAGGTGTAGAGATATGGTCATAGATGTCTTGAAGTGGTGTTTGGGTTGGCGTTGGTTGGATATAGCATCGCCTGGAAAAGATCGATAGAAGCGCTTCAGATTTGTACGGCATTATTACGACAGCGAGTTAAAGACATAAACGAAATAGAATACACGTTTCTGCTGTACATCTACGAAATAGATAGTTTAAAGGACCAGTTTCTGAATGGAGATACACATTAAAAGCTTAACTACCTTGCTAAATAAGCGCGCCGGTCTTCTTGCCATAGAAGGACCCCCAGTAAGAATCAACGCTCAAACCCATGCTACAATCTGATATCATAAAAATCGAATGCTAATCGCTTATCAAATAAAAACCAACGCAACGTCCGCCTCGTTGCTCTCATCATCTCGGTTGGCTGGCCCCGGCCTGCCACTGCTGCATTAGCGCCATCGCCTGCTCAACAGGGTATCCGATGAACACAGGCCCCGTGAACAGCATCTGCGGTCCACCATTATTTCCCATCGTCGTGGCAGCCTCGGGCTTCTCAATAAACGCTGGCTGCGACGTCAGTTCCGGCTGCGCCTGGCTTTCGTAGGTCGCGCCGAACCCGGAGTCTTGCGGCGTTACCGCAGGGTGATCTTTGGGAAGCGGTGCGTTTGGGTCCATGTTCTGGCTGAATGGGCATTGCCCCGCTGGCCTGGCCTCGGCGATATCCTCACGATCAGAGGATAGAGGTTCTTCTGCCACTTCTGCTTTTGCGCCGTGGCCGAAGGGACACCGTCCAACGGGTGCCTGGCCGTCGAAGTCGCGGGGGGTGATGGCTGGGGCGGATGGTGAGGCTTGTAAATCGTTCTCCGTGTAGTGAGGAGCAGGCGGGAAATCATATGGTACAGAAATACCCCAAGGGCGGCTCGGCGACTCGCCAACCCTGACCTCATTCAGTGGCCTGTCATATCGTCCTTCGCGCTCTTCTTCGGGCTCGGTAGGAACATTGGTTGTTGCTTCGGCAGGGTCGACGCCTTCTTCGCTGACAGCCTTCGCCCAGCTCTCGACTCGTCCGTTGGACCTCTTATCCACTTCGTATTCCTCCATCTCGTCCTGCACAGGTAACATCGGTTGGTGCTTCTGTCCCAGTTGCTGCAGCATGCTCACCATGCTACCATATTTTGCATCCAACTTCCTAGCTCCCTCCTCGTTCCTCGTATACCGCTTCACGCATACTTCATGGCTTCGTGGGATTTCATGCTTGTGGGTCTCAAAATATCTTGCGACCTCTTCCGGAGAATGCTGGTCTAGGAAACGTATGGGACATTTGTTGGAGCCGGTGGCCGATGGAGGCGCGGAGACATGTGTTTCGGCATATAGTGCTGCGCATATGGGATCCGTTGAATGATGGGGGGTGTTGTCTTCCGTATCGGGGACGGCAGTGGTTTCCTCAGCGGTCTCCATCGCCGATACTTGGCTTGATGAGTCCCGGTTCGGGGCGGGCTTATTGGATTTTTGAGAGAATGGGCACATCAGTTGGCTTTTTTTGCCCGGTACTGTGAAGTCTTGTTCATGGAATGTTGTGAAAGAGGTTCCCCCGCGGGAGTTCCTATTGTTACTGCTCGTTGCTATTGAGGCACTGCGATTACTAAAGGCAGATCTATTCCAGCCCTTAAGGGAAGCTATGAGCTGTGACGCCTTTCGCCCATCTCTTATAGCCTCAGCCGTTTGCTGCTTGGAGTTTCCGGACCTCCGGGGAGGCAGCGGCACCTGTGACGTCCGGTCCTCTACATTCACTCGGATGTCCGCGGGAAGCTGCAGCTTAGCTAGAGTGCTCGAGATATCTGGATCATCAGACGGCGCGTACTTGAGAGCTAGAACTTGATACTAAAGACGATAGTCAGCAGGCTGTCTTCGCAAATATATAAACGTATTCATAGTGATGAAGGAACGGTATTCAGTAAAACATGATTGGTTTTTGTCGGTCGTTGTCGCCAGAAGCGACTCCAGATCTAGAGCTAAAGTGTCTCATCACATAGCGTGGTTGGGGGGAGGACAAAGAAATGATGGGTGTGTGCATACCTGTTCGTGTGCAAAGCGAAGCTTGTGTTCAAGAACAGTCTTCCTATCGCTCAACAGCTGAACTTCGTCAGCTAGAACATTGAAGTTCTCGGTCAGTGTTTTCATGAGCTGATCAAAATCAGTGTCTCTCATGTGGCTCATGGTCTAGATAGTAAATAGGACCTTGGTTCAGTCGTCCTATTCACATTTAAAATCGTTGAAAAGAGAGAAGGGGAGGGAGGGAAAAGGGTGGAGAATCGGTTGACGACAATTTGTAGTCCAGTAGTCTCTGCTTGGCGCCTACGAGGGGTTGACCACGTTAGCTTTGCCACTAGAAGGGCCCTAGCTTCATTGATAAGTACAATCACGTGATATGATAACCAGTAGGGGATTGTACCTACGCGCGGTTTGGACAGATGCTCCATTGGTGACGCGTTGGTTTAAATATAGCAATTTATCATGATGGACCCTGAAAGGTTGTGTTTACTTTACATACTGTGCGCGGCAAAGAGGAAAGAGCTTTATATACTACCAACGTGCTATATCCTAACTAAACCGAGCAATTTGGAGGCATCCCAGGGAGTTGAAATACGAGAAACCACGAGACTTAAGTTCATTTAACCATGTTAGTTGCTCGCCAAGGTTGCGCGGCCGAACATTGCTGCAGCCAGGGGAGGGGATGTTAATGTAGTAGTAGTCCGCTTTCCAACAATTGAGATCTGACAACCAACGAGGATCCCGGTGTTACTGTGAGTACAGGGCGACTATCTTGTGGACCACATAAGAGTACATACGTACTCCTTGCTCCCCCACCAATTAGCCCAAACATCAAACG
This sequence comes from Pseudogymnoascus sp. BL308, assembly GCA_001630595.1. Taxonomy (NCBI): domain Eukaryota; kingdom Fungi; phylum Ascomycota; class Leotiomycetes; order Thelebolales; family Thelebolaceae; genus Pseudogymnoascus; species Pseudogymnoascus sp. BL308. Next base: position 25,528 of record LMYD01000512.1, on the reverse strand, counting down.
CGATACTAGTCGGCAGGGGGTTGGATCCTAACTATCTATAGATCCAGTCCGCGTCAGGGCTGACTGACTTTAACATCTTTTTGCATCTACTCACGACTATTCCATGCCCGCGACAACATCTAATGGCATAGCCGATCATGCTCATTGTGGATGCGCCGATACAGCCGTTGTTATAAAGATGGATAATCCTACAACAACGGCGTTGAAGGATATGGGAGACTCCAAGGATGCCAAGCATGCCGCATGCGCCTTTGCGAGCCTCCCGGATGAGATCATAGAACTGTATGTGTGCTAGCTACTCGTTCATTGTTACCGTACTGATGATGTCCCAGAATCCTTTCGACGTGCGACCCCAGCTCCTTTGCATCCCTTGTTCTGCTCAATCGAAACTGGCGAAGGGTATCGCAGCAGGCTCAACTCTACGCCCAGCAGCTCTCTCGATGCCGATCCTATGCCACAAGCCATCGAACTATCACATTACCAGTAGTCGACGACGAGCTTCCGAAACTCCGAAAGGAATTCGCGCATGAGGTCAAGCGCAACCTCTATGAGGCATACTTACGGCCTCAAGAAACGATAATCAAGTTAGTGTCGACGTCTATAAGCTCTTCCGCCGCTTTGCCCGGAGGCGAGGCGTTCCACTTCGCATTCTCTGCCAATGGACAATATGTTCTCGCATATAGCACATCGAGGATCCATGTTCTTCGTTTTGTGGGACTGGAAGTCACGGTTGAACGCGAACTGAAGATCCTGCGACGCCCTGCCTCGATAACAATACTTGACGATGGGACCATGCTGGCTGTGTTATCTATGGACCATCAGGTTGACCTGTACGACCTCAGCAACGGGAAGCCAAAACACATTCGAGCAATTGCACTGGATCACCATCCTCGCACAATTTCACTATCCCCTGGCGGTTCGGTGCTGGCAGCAGCGTATGATGGGGGCATCGAGGTGTACTCTCTCTCAGCTACCGCCTTAGCCACAGATAAAAGGGGCGTTAAGTCTGACGCGGCAGATTCTTTGTCATTCTCCAAGGATGGAATGCAACTGCTGGGCACCACCATACATTCTAAAAACCCCAACACTGTCATATTGACAGCGCCATACTTCAACCCCGGCGAATATTCACCGGAGAACAGCATTGGCCAACTTTGGGCAACATCAATACTTTTCCCCAACAGCAGTCGTGATTGTAGTCACGCGGTTCTCCTACCAAGCGCCGCAGACTGTGGCGCAAACTGGACGTTTACTTATGACCGCGCCTTTGAAACCTTCCGAGCTGTCCGCATCGATGATCTTCGCAACGGGACGACCTATTTTACTGGCCCTGTGGCAGATGCCTCGTCGACTTCAAAACTACTTCCCAACACTCTGCCCGCAACAACGGGCTCAGGGGATTTGGTTTCTGCCGGTTTTCAGGGGAAGGAAATATGGTGTTATGGTGTCCCTGAAGATCTTGATGTCCCCCCTGAATCAACAGCAGAAGCTGACTCAGCTGACTTTGGAACGCCCCTCAGCCATAAAAGTAGCCTTTCCGGCAATGGGCAACGGGAGCCCACCACTGCGCCCAAAGATGCAAACGGCAACAAGGTACCAAAGTGGCAGGAGCTCTCCAACAGATCTCGAAATTCATTCATTGAAGGGCGGCATGTTAGCAGTCTCGAAGGAATTGTGGCTCTGAAGTGGGTAACTACTTCGTCAGGTACTTCAAGTGAGCGGCTTGTCGCAGCTGCCCCTGGAGGGGTAGGCTTTGCCCAAGGCCATGCGTTCGACTTGAATGAGGAGGGGATAGCACCGATGGATGGAGGAAGACTATTACTATTGGACTTTGACTACTCCATTGCAAACGGCGAAAAACGAACAATCACTATCGAAGTGGGCGAGAAAGAGCCGGAAGTACTCGAGGAAGAGCACCGAGATATTGAGACAGAAGTTGCAATAGTTCGCAGGCGAACTGTCGCTCAATCAAGAGGAAATCATCCGGCTGTTCTTCGTTCCACCACAATAGCAGCACGGCCGGAAAGGGGTCCCGTTTTTACTCTGCCGAGAAGATTGGAAGGGATACCAGCGTCGGCACTCCGAAGGCCGTCTGTTACGAAGGCGGCACTATCGCCGACAGACGAAGCTTCAGAAACAGCATCTATGACATCAATAGACGACCAAGAAGCACTTGATGCGCCCTATGCACATGGCACTCCTCGCTCTGTGGCAACGTTACGACGTGCTGCAACTGCTGCGGCTATAAATCGGGTGCTTCATCCACCTCGTTTTGGGGCAACACCAGGCCCTCCTCGGATGCGGCCTGCAGATGGTCACAACGAAGTTCCCCATGAAAGTGATGCAGATAATTGGGTTCCCCCACCACCGCCATATAGTAAAGACGACATACCTACACTTCCAGAACACCTACGAAATGCAATTCAAGTCGGTGTCACAGGATTGCCAAACAACCTCCACCGATCAAGCACTCAAAGGAGCAGCGCATCGTCAGAGTCAAACCCAATCTCCGGTTTACGCAGATCTAGAACAACTTATGTTCCAATGAGTAGATCCTCGGCATCACCAGTGTCACCTCATTTATCCCTCACCTCACCAGTTTCACCTCCTTTAGCCGTCGCCATACCTCGACCTTCTAGCTCTTCGTCTGCCATCAGTGCATCAAGCGATATAAACCGCGAGCCCCAGTCATTCCATACACCAGCAAATGCTGATGGTTTTGATGACATGTATGATGTCTCTCCTCAGAGGACGCCCGAGCCTTCTACGGCAGTGCCAGTAGCGCCGGCACCTGCCAACATGATACCTCGTCGGCCTGTCGGCCAGCCGGTTGTGGCTATACCGGAAAGCCCTGTTATAAGTACTCCTTCAGTTGAACCTGTTTCTCCAATCCCACGTCGCGCTGTACCCATTCCAACAGTCCAGGATATTAGTGTGACGCCGGATCAATGGGATGCTGGTAATGCTAGCAACACCATACCCGCCGACGAAGAGAAAACGCGAACCCTACCCGAACAAACGGCGCCAACTGATGGGACACAAGTACAATATGTTACAACCCAGGCGCCCCAAGGCTCACAGTTTACGAGCCTACCATTACTGTCACCGATAACCCCACTGGATCTACATTACCCTCCCAGCCAGGATCAAGCTCCACAGACAGACATCTCCCCAGATGCCCACTCAGGAGTACCAGCAGCACCTGCAGAGTTAACTCCTGCACATGTCAACTTACCGAGCACATCATTGCTAGAAAGGCTGAATAGTCGCGCCCAAAGACCAAGTAGCCAGCAACTAGCTAACCAACCAAGAGCTGCCTCAGGATCCTTCCAGCAGCCACCCGCCATCCATACAGCCCCCCAGAACATGTACCCCGAATCGCCCAACCAAGTAAACGCCGGTATTCCACAGTTTGGCCAGACGAGCTTCACGGACTTTGGACCACCACCAAGGGCGGCCACCGGGGCCTACAATTCTCAAACTACCATGTCCCCGATCTACCCGCCCCCCTCCCACGACCAAGGCAACCTAGTCGGATATCCTAGCCCTTATGACGACCAACAGCAGTTTTCCCCCGGTGGTCTGCGTCCCCACATGACGCGGCTAGAGACGATCTACAGCATCAGCTCCAATGGCGACGGACAGGCACACACGCCAACCTGGCCCATGGCAGTTGGTGTCTCACGCCGCACCAGCCGCGCGGAGCGCAGCGCGGCGATCAATATGCAGCAGGCGAAGAAGAAGGGGTGGGGCGGGACGATGAAGCGCAAGAAGAAGAAGAAGGATTATGACGCGGCGAGTAGTGCCGGGTGGACGGATGTGACGACGGCGAGTTATGCGAGTGAGGGGCGGAGGAAAGAGAAGAAGGGGAAATGTGCGATTATGTGAGGGTTTTTATGAGATAGGCGTTCGAAAATCTTTTAGTTGGTTGTCGGATATTTCGGGATTATTTAGGATGTAGATAACTTGGAGGGAGGGGCTGGAAAGGACTGGATACCCGGCATATTGCCGCGAGGCTTTATTGATGCGATTTGTTAGGATAGTGCTTCTGCTGAAGCCAGCTCGATATCGAGTAATTTAATGAGAAAAATGAATCTTATTGGGGATGAATTTTTAACATTCCTTGCTGACAACATTTTCCGGGGCTTGCTCACAGTGCCTGACAAGGCTGACCTATTCTACGCCCTCGAATCTATTAAGTCTAAATTCCACAGCGGAGGTATAACAATATCCAAGTATCATTTCCTCGGTAGAGACTAATCTTCAGCCGTAGCTGGCTCCTCGCCCCTATACTCCTGCTCCGGCACGCTCCTAGATCAAGGACTCGTCCAGCGCGGCAGCCTTTCAATCCCCCGCTCTTAGACCCACCGCAAGTAAGTCTCCCATCTCATAAACCTCTGTTGCAACAGGGGCTTCAGCAGCTGCATGTCCCTCGGCGATAGCTGGTTCTTTAGCAACCGCACGTTTCTTCACAGCGGCAGCTGCATGTCCCTCGGCGATAGCTGGCCCTTAAACAACCACACGTTTCTTCACAGCCACCGGTAGGGTCGTCGACATGGCAGTTGCCTCCGCGCAGTCGGCAATATGGAGTTGCTGTTGGGCCCGTTCAATATATTCAAGGCCAGACTGGGCCGCTTGGGCCGCGTTTTGTTGCTCAATACGTTGAATACGGGCAAAAAGGTCAGCATTTTCCTTCTCGAGTTGCCGCTCCCGTAGGACCGCAGCCCACGGTTTGCGATCCTCCATTCGGTTGACCTCTTCCTCCAACTGCGCAATCATGTCTTTGGTTCTCCTTCTTACAATTGCATATTCCTCCCTGCGGAGCAACATCAGGCTTTGTCTCTGGGCGCGTCGCGTCTGCGCCATTGCCGTGTGTTCTCGGTGCGCTCGTGCTATAGGTTTCTTCGTCACGGCTCCTTTGCGGCGATTGCTTCCTCCGGCTTAGTCTCGTATACAGTAACGAGTTGTTTTGCAGCGACGATTTCTCCCACGACAACAGCTCTGCTAACCTCCGGGGTTTTCTGCCAACTCCATTGCTTCTATAGTAACTCCTCCTGTTGCAGAATGCCAGATTAAGCGAGTCCATGAATCCATATCGAGCCTCCCACACCCACTATATGGATTCCAGCGAAACACGCATGAGCAAACATTCCATCGGCGCGCTCATTGGAAGGTCGCCTACATATCGGATCGAGTCTCTGTTCCCCGGGTGGATGCTGCGCTTTCCCTTACGGCTGACGGTAGGTTGGCTGACTGGGCTGTAGCTCCGACCCTGAATTCCTCAGCAATATCAAGTTCCCTCCGAGCCAAGGGCACCAAACGCTGGACATCTCGCATAACCGTCATTTGGTAAAATGGCATTCTCCAATCCAGCTTCTGCACCGCCCGCCATAAGTACGCCACATATCGTATCGTATAAACTTCTTCCTATAGTCTTTGTCCCTGGGAAAATACTGATCACGCTCTTCGCGGGTGAGGAGCTGGAAGGGGATGTGAGCTGGCACTGGTAGAGGTGCGTTGGCTGCTATGGCAGCCTGGTATGCAGCCAGCTCTAATCGCATAGAGGCTAAGCGGCTTCGTTGTCGCTGTAATCTCTCCAATGGATTCAATAGCCTGGGGGTCCTTCGCCACAATGGAGTAGATGCATCCATGGGCGCGTCTGTGGCGATTTCTTCCGTAGTTTAGCCTCCTTACTATCGCAGGTTTGTTGCTGTAACGGGTTTTACCGCGGGAACAGCTCTGAACGTTGAGGGTTCCATGTCGACTCGATAGCCTTTATAGTACTCAAGTAACCTCCCTTGCATAGCGTATTAAGCGAGCCTAATGACCGGCCCCCGAGCAACCGCACCGCACCTTCCTCCATTGAACGTGGCAGCGCCGTCAACTGGGCGGCTACCTTCTCGCGGTAACCAGCGTCAAGTTCCACCTTCGCCCTCGACACCAAGTTTGGGATAATCAGCATATCGATCCGTGCAGCCACCAGCCGTTTTACGGCCAGCGTCCTCTTCTGGCGCCGCTCCAGCCCGCGTAAGAACATCTCATGGTTTAAGCCCCTGGCCAACAGCCGTTGGTGCTGGCTGCTAGTAATGGACAGGAAGGAGATTTCAGTTGGAGCTGGGAGAGGCGTTCTGGCTGCTATTATGGTCTCGTTGATGGCTAGCTTTGATGAAGCAGCACCTTTGTGGAGCTGTCGCTGGGCCTCTCCCTCCATTCTTATATTTCCACCCAGAAATTCATCTGCTGCAGTAGCTTCCTCACGCCAGTCCTCCACTACTGTAGCAGGCTCTTTCACAGCAACGGGTTCAGTCATGGCGACAGCTCTGTCAACCTTTGGATTCCACGACGACTTAAATTGTTTATATTATTTATATAGTACGATAGCTCCTGACCCCCCTTACATGGAGTCAATAAGCGAGTCTAGCTGCCCATGTCGAGTTTATCACACCACTAGAGTAAGTGTTCCTCGGTGGTAATTAATTCTTCGACTGTGTCTTCTGCCCCGATAACTTATCCTGCAACGGGGTCTCCAGGAGCCGTATGTCCCTCTGCAGTTATGGGCTCATCAGCAGCTGCACCTCCCCCCAGCGGCCGCTGCAGGGTCGTCGACTGTGCGGCTGCCTCTGCGCAGTCAGCAATATCAAGATTCTGTCGAGCCGGTAGCACCCATTGATTGAGACTTTCAAGAGCCATTTTGGCTTTTAGTTTTTGGTTGGAAAGCATCATATACCGGATCTGCTTCTCTAACGCCTTGAACTCCTCCTTAATGACCAGCATATCCTCGGCGCCCTGTTGCAGTAATGTTCGATAGCTTTCCAGCGGCCCCGCCATGGTCTCTTCGTTATAATTCGATCCGTCGCGGCGGAACGACCGCAGGCTTTGCTTGCGGGCATTGGGCTCGAATGTCCTTGCGCGTCTCACGCGCTTCTCCATGACCTCTACGTTATAATTCGATTCGTCACTGCCGAACGACCGCAGGCTTCGTTTGCGGGCATTGGGCTGGTCGCGCGCTATAAATGACCCGGGGACTAGACGCCCTCCTACAGTGACACCACATAAGGCAAGCTCCATTATGGGAGGTTCAAACGCTTGGCTCCTCTGCGGTATGCTTTCCCAGATTCGGCCCCGTTTATTGTAGAAGGTTCTTTGCCGCAATGAGTTCTCTTATGGCGATAGCGCTGTCAACCTTGAGCGTTCCACGTCAAATTAATTGCTTGATTGCTTCTATTGCTTCTATGGCACTATATCTGGCGTCTCCCTTGGATAAAGCTAAATTTAGCGAGGCCTAGTCTCCCATCTCCCATCTCCATCTCCCACGATTGACCCCCAGGGCCATATGTTCAATCCTATGTAGTTACAGTACGGGCTCTCTAGCACCTACGCGGCAGGGTCGTCAACTCTGCGGCTTCCTTCACCGAGTCGGCAACATCGAGTTCCCGTCGGGCCTGTGCCAAGCATTGATTGAGATTTTGACGATCACGTCCGGCCTGTTCCTGACGGGCGAGGAACAGTCTCCATTGGTTCTGCTGCTCCAGCAGCCGCAACTGGCCCTCATAGACCAGCCGCCTCTCAGTGTCCTGTTGCTCAATCGCCCTTAAGCGTGTCACATAGTTCAGCATCATCTCTTGGTTATACGTGGGTTCATCATGGAGGTACGACCCTAGGTTGCGTTTACGGGTATCGGGCTCGAAGCGTGCAGTAAAGGACGCGGGGAGTGGATGCCCTGCTGCGATGGCGCCGTCGTATATGGCCAGCTGCGCTCGAACGAAGTTCATATCCGGCTTCCCCTCCATTGTTGCACGTTCTCCCACCGTGCGCTCCTTTTCCACTGCAGCTGCTTTCTTATGTTCGGCCGCGTCTGCTGTAAAGGTTTCTTTGCCGCAACAGGTTCTCGCACGACCGACGGCGACAACTCTGTCAACCTTCGTGGCTCCACGCCGACTCAATAGCTTGTCGTTGAAGCTCTCATATTCCCTTGCATGAGCCGGATTAAGCGAGTCCAGGCACCCATCTGGATTCCCACAACCCACTAACCTCTCTCCAGTAAAACCCACATGAGCAACCCTCTAGCCAACACCTCATTGGAAGGCCTCCCGCATATGGGATTGAGTCTCGACTCCCCGAGTGGATTCTGTGATACCCATAGCTGTTGTTATCTGGCTGCTTTTTTTACGGGTTGTGGCATGGTGTACCCAATATTTGTCCCGCGGCAGCAGAACAAGGCTATTATTGTGGGCATCATGCAGATAAAACCAGGTGTGATAAGGGCAGGGACAGGTAGGTGGTTTGTTTATAGGTGGGTTAATAGCACGATGACATATCGCTTTTTTCTGCGATTTTTACTGTCTGTGTTTGTTTAGGTTTGGGAACTTCTGAAGAGAATATTTTTTGGATTGGGATTTCGAAGGCTTCATTCTTTTCAGCTTCGATATTTTCAAGTCCTGTGCGCTCACTCATTTGTGCCTGGATATTTCGCTCTTTACAATTGAATTGTCACTTCAGACGCGGCTAGGAAACCAGCCTCAGCTTGCAACTACCCGGATCATTTTTGCTATCGATCGGTGGTGAAGCAAGTCACATTCATTACTCTAATCGGAAAGAGAGTCTATACGGTCTATTTGACGCTCACTGGAGCCACCACCACCTCATGTCTCGCCCCAAGGCATCGCGTGGACATCGTCCCTCACCCCTCGCCCAAGAGGTTCACCTACGCCCCGTCTCAGAACAGCCCAACCTGGCAGTTGCCGACCCGATATTCTGGAAGCGCTTCTCAGCCGCAATACACGAGGCGGAGGGAGCCGATATCGAGAACGGCAGGGCTAGGTCAACAAGTGCCAGCACGGGGGAGTCTATGGATAAGCCTGGGTTAGTTCTTACATACCCAGTTGATGGATGCGCGTTAGGGATGACAGGGCGCGGCGCGCATAAGCTTGACTCAAATGCTGACTGTGTTTGATACAGGGACGATTGGCTGGTTAGACAGCGTCAGAAGAAGCGCCGCTGCCGAGTTATTTCGTGGAGCGTTGCGCTCTCTGTCGTGCTGCTGATTACGGCGGTTGCTGTCGTTGCATGGTACTTCACGGCAGGGCCAGGAAAGGCAGATGACAAGGCTTGAAAGAGATGGATAATGTACTGATATGGCGTTGTGTTCAGGATGTGCAGATGTTGGGTCTGCTGGCATTGGTGCTGGACGGGATGCAAATATACGAGGACTATGATATAATGATAATGGAAAAGAGACAGGTCACATTTTGGATATAATGTCTGACAATTGGACCCTGCATTTCTTGATGGGAGGTCAGCAGAGGGGAAGAGTGAGAGGTGCGGATGCGGCTGAAATGTGACCTGGAGGATCGGAAGGAGTGGATCACCACATCACACTCCTGTGTCACGAATCGAGATAGTTTGTTTTGTAATTGAGAAAATCATCAAATTTGACGCCGTGTCTAAATATAGACCCCCTGAGATGCGAGATGCAGCCTTGTAGGATGGATGCTGACATAAGAACGGCAGTTCGCAACACATCGCTGCACGTGTATCCAACCAGGGGATCCGGTGGTCCTTGCCTTTTTGACGGAACTCCTTTTAGCAGATGCGATAAATAGATGTGGGATCCATCCTCATCTCGGAGCACTGTCAGTTGGGCTGTGGCGTTAATATCGATGGGCACACCATGGCCCATGCCCGCGCTTTTTCTCTGATCTTGGTGGGACGTTTGGGTGGGGGGTGGAGACCGGTGGTGTCCCTTCCGTCAAGGCCTTCCTTCAGCCTTCAGCCCTTCAGCTCTTCTCAGCTTATTCCGGCGGCGGCGAGAAGCATAAAAGGCCTCGACGCTGATAGTCTGACTGTGTCCTGCAGGCGCGGTTCAAAGCGCGGGATCCTACGTTGTTGTTGAGAAGCTATTTCTCTGAAAATTCATGTTCACAGATAGGCTGTTATAGTAGTGCTCCACATTTAGAAGGGCGAGATTCCCAATCGGTGCCTCTTGAGGCAATAACTGCAGGGTGTAAATTAAACGCCACAAGATACTTGGCTTGGTGGGGAGGCTGGATCACTGTTCGACCGCCGCTCGACCACGGGATGGCTGCCCAAAGATGTGACTTGGGCACGCCCCTTCCAAGAGTTTTGCCGTTTTGTTTGTTGGACCAGCCAGGCCTTTTTTCCTCGTATATGAAAATTGAGACAGATACAACAGAGTTACTCCGTGCAAAATCTAACGGAGAACGGGGCGAATAAGTAGAATCATAGAGTAATAGCGAGTAATAGAATAGACCACTCCAACCTTATTTTGCCACAATAGGAAAAGGACTAGTAGGATCGTGGAAATTATGGAAATTACTGTTGCTTGTTCGTTCCATTTTGCCCCCCCACAGGCCCTTGCACTGCCTTGTTCGGGACATTTTTGGTGTGGTTCACTGTGGTTCACTGTGGTTCGCTGTGGTTTTGGTCCCATACTACGTATCTTCGTATCTTCCGTCGGAATAATGATAATCCACCTCAATGTCCGCATCCTGGTTTCTGTCTCACCCAAGGCCAAGCTGTCAAGGAAGCTCGAGTTTAATAATAAATAACGCTCCTGTCACCGTTACCATCTGACCCCCCCATTCCCATTCAAACTCTCTCAAACAACAATCCACACTGTGTCGCTGATCTCAGCCTCATCATTTACGCTTCAAAATCCTTCGTGCTCTGTTGACATAGGTAAGCTGATCACACAACGCTCCCCCCAAGCTAAAACTGTCCCCAAGGGGTATTTATTGACGTCAGAACCTTGAATTGCATCCGCTGACAACAGACCTTAAATAGAGAGTGCGACCACCAGCTTCAAAAAGCAGAACACACCGAACACACCCCTCCCGAAAACCACCCGTCGATACTCTGTACATTTTAAGAGATGGCGTCATTCAAGAGCGCTCTCCCGACTCACCTGAAGCCTTCATCGGCGCTTGGGGCCGGGAACGATGGCGGACCGGATAGCGTCCCAAGACACCATGGAAAGTCCCAATCACACGTCGTAAGTGTTACTTCCTGTGAAATCCTGTTCGGCCTATCAACACATCAAAGCCCCTTTTTGGTGCCCTTCGCGGTTCAAGCAATCACAGAATGGCTTGGCCACTGGGGTTGGCCGGGATACAGTGGCGAAGCGATCTGAGATTTGGGGACTCATTTAGCAAGGCTCTGGGAATCAAGTGATAATGTCCCCTGAAGCAATTCTACTTGGATTGGCGAAGCGAACCACCACAGTGATCTGAAAATGGGCAGAGGAATTGACCGGGGCGTCGCGCTGAGTTACCCAGCCGACAAACCCCTCTCCAAAACGCCTTCCATATTCTCCAGGTCCCGATTCCAAGAAGACGTACCAGTGTCGTCATTTCGAATAGGACATTCAATACTTCGTTCCTGGATTGGATCCATTCACCAGCCATTCCCTCTCCTTGAATCTCCTTATTTAGTCTTCCCGGAATAAGATTCCAGATTCCTAATATCAGAATTGTCCCTACTACCAACATTGGCTCTAACACAAGATCCCGCCATCTACAATAAAGCAATCATGTCCGAACTATCACTGACAGAATGTACAAAACAGGCCTTTGAGAACACATCCACATCAATTGCCGCGAGCCAAATGCGAAACCACCTCAACAAGCTGTCAGACACCGTTTCTGACGAGCAGGAGAAGAAGGTAAGGCCCAGACACACCCACTTCATGTTTAGCTGCTAATCCTGTGTAGCTATTCGAGACTGAGATGGACAACTTCTTCGCCCTTTTCCGCAGGTATTTGAACGATAAGGCGAAGGGAAGCACTCTCGACTGGGACCGCATTGCGCCACCTGCCGAGGGCCAAGTTGTCGATTACAACGACCTTGCCAACTCCGAGTCTGTTTCTTTCCTGAACAAGCTGGCAGTACTGAAGCTCAATGGTGGTCTCGGTACGTCCATGGGATGTGTTGGACCCAAGTCCGTCATCGAGGTCCGCGATGGAATGTCGTTCCTCGATCTCTCTGTTCGCCAGATCGAATATCTCAACCGCACATACAAGGTCAACGTGCCGTTTGTCCTGATGAACTCGTTCAACACCGACTCCGACACCGAGAACATCATTAAGAAGTACGAGGGTCACAGCATTGATATCATGACCTTCAACCAGTCGAGATACCCAAGAGTCCTGAAGGATTCGCTGCTGCCAGTCCCTAAGTCATTCGACTCCTCCATTACCGATTGGTACCCACCCGGACACGGAGATGTTTTCGAGTCCCTCTACAACTCTGGCATCCTCGATAAGCTGATTGCCCGCGGTGTCGAGATTGTCTTCCTTTCTAACGTTGACAACCTGGGCGCTGTTGTCGATCTCCGCATCCTCCAGCACATGGTCGAGACCAAGTCCGAGTACATCATGGAGTTGACCGATAAGACCAAGGCCGATGTCAAGGGTGGAACCATCATCGACTACGACGGATCCGTCCGCCTCCTCGAAATCGCCCAGGTCCCCAAGGAGCACGTCAACGAATTCAAGTCGATCAAGAAGTTCAAGTACTTCAACACTAACAACATCTGGCTCAACCTCGAGGCCGTCAAGCGCGTCGTCATGAACAACGAGCTCGAGATGGAGATCATCCCCAACAACAAATCCATCCCCGCCGACAAGAAGGGCGAGTCCGACGTCTCCATCGTGCAGCTCGAGACCGCCGTCGGCGCCGCCATCCGCCACTTCAAGAACGCGCACGGCGTCAACGTGCCCCGCCGCCGCTTCCTCCCCGTCAAGACCTGCTCCGACCTCCTCCTCGTCAAGTCGGACCTCTACTCCCTCAAGCACGGCCAGCTGCAGATCGACCCCACGCGCTTCGGCCCCGCGCCGCTGATCAAGCTCGGCACCGACTTCAAGAAGGTCTCCGACTTCCAGAAGCACATCCCCAGCATCCCTAAGATTCTCGAGCTGGACCATCTCACCATCACCGGCGCGGTCAACCTCGGACGTGGCGTCACGTTCAAGGGGACTGTCATCATCGTCGCTACCGAGGGCAGCACCATCGATATCCCACCGGGATCCATCCTCGAGAACGTCGTCGTGCAGGGCTCCCTGAGGCTGCTCGAGCATTAGAGTGGAGGCGTCGCGGTGCGATGTCGTTTTTACACGTTTATAATTGCGGTCCGCCCTGCTGTATCCGATGCGTTTGTAAACCCGCGGTGATTAATTCTTATATTTTCTGATGGGAGCGGATTTTGCACAAAGGGATGGCGGGCAAGAGAGAAGGGAGGAGGGAGGAATGGGGTAAATAAGAAGGAATAGGGGGCCGCGCTGGATGGAGCTTGTTTTTGCGAGTTTTGCGCGATTAGGTAGATACTCCTGGGCTTTACTGTAGCTATTCAATTGCATGGACTTCCAGTATACATGTCTGTCGGTTGCACTGTAAACGGATGATGTGTTTTATGTGTTTTTTGAATGCTTTGAAATATGTAATTCTTGTTCCCCACCCACTCCGTTCGCTTTCCGATGCCTCGCTATGTAAGATATGGAGCACTGCTCCTCCCAGCTATCTCGTCTACAACTCTCTCGCACACAAGGGGAGATCCCCATCCTCATCCCCTATCCAACCGCGCCCAGGTATCCGCATCCAGCACACACACAGCCCAAAAAGCCACCCCTCCCCCACCCGCCAAACGAAACGTCTACGCTCCATCTCCCATACGCCCAGCTATTCAAACGAGCCTCCCCCAAAAACATCGCAACATCGCAACCACGAGTTCCGCGCCAGGCACATGTCTGGCACATGTGATATCCCCTCCCCCTGAGTGGGCGCGCGCGGATGAACATCTCAGATGTCTCACCTGACCTCACTCATGTCTCACTTTCCGCGCTCTTAGCACGTCAAGTCCGTTCACTCCCCCCGCTCCCCTCGCCTCTTAGTGCTCCCGAAGCGGAACGCGTGTTTTGTCTCGGAAGGGAGGGCTTTGGCGAAGCGGTCGCGCTCTGTGGTGGAGTTTCGTTAGTGGGGGGTGTTGTCTCAGGCGCGGGTAAATTGCGCTGACAGGGGGGGTGGGGGTTGTGTGGGGGTTTGGGTTGGGGGGGGAAATAAAATAGGGGGATACGTACCATCCTCGACATCGAAAGTAACGATGATATCATCATGCTCCACCGGATACTCGAGCTGATCCAAACACACAAACCCATTCTCGGCGCCCACGCCCGCCTCATCCTGGACCGGCAGGACGAACTTTGCATCCGCGAGCTTAACCCCATAGTTCCCCCCCTTACTAAACGACTCAAACGAGTCCGTCGGCTTCAGCACGAAATTCATGCTCTCCCCATGACTGAACCCCTCAAAGAACGCCACGAGCTGCACCACCCCGTCGCTCTCGAGCAGCTGCACGCACGCGGCCTGCGCCTCCCACTTCTTGTGGATGGGCACGACCATGCGGCGGCGCGAGATGGCGAAGGTGGCCGCGGTGCCCGAGAAGAGGACGTTGAAGCCCGTGATGGCGCGCTCGAAGTCGTGCATGTCGTCGTGGCTCGCGAAGCTGTAGTGGCGCGCCGTGGGCACCTTGGCGACGAGGACGAGGAGCTGCGCGAGGCGCTGGCGCACCTCGGCGGGCGTCTGGGACTCGGTGCATGAGATGGTTAGGTCGTGTTGCTCGGTGCGGAGGATGCTGAGGCGCGGGTGCAGGCCTTTGGTGTTGATGCGGATTTTGAGCTCGCCGGGGGTGAGGACGAGGCGGTCGGTGACGCGGTCTTTGTTTGTGGATTCGGCGATGATGCGGAGGTGGCCCGCGCTTTGGACGGCGGTGGTGTTGAAGTCGGAGCCTCTGTTGTGGATGATGACGTGGAGGGCGCTCCATTCGAAGCTGTCGAGCACCATGCGCGGGACGGACGTGGACTGGCTTTCGGCGGATCTGGTTAGGGAGAAACTCTTTAGTGGTAGGACTGCGGCTGTTGACTCGTTTGGTCGCTGGCCACCGATGATGGTGTTGTGGAAGGCGAATCGGTCTTGGTTTGTTTCAAAGGTTAAGCCTATAGTCGCAGCAGGCCCATCTCCAAAGTATAGAAAGAGCGAGGCTCCGTAGTCGACCCGCGTGTGCTCATACCGGATGGGCCTTTGGGTCGGGAGGTCGTGTGTAATGCCGCACAGCGACTTTGTATTCGGGCCTGTGGCCACAGCTAGACGGATCCCGCGATGGCGAGTATGAGGCCCGCTAACCGTTTTCTCCACGACTACCTTCTCAAATACTCTCACTTTGCAGTGTAACGCCGCATCCTTGGGGAAGATCTGATCAGTGGGTTCCTTTGTCGCATAATGCGCTGATCGCACAGTTGATTCCATAACAAGAACCTCGTCGCTTTGAGGGAGGAAGCTTGTCTGAACCTTGCTTGTGTACTCGTACATATTCCACAATGTAGCTAAGTCCCCAGGTGCAAATAAAACACGCGCCCTGAAGAGCTTTCCAAGCTTGACGTCGATTAGGTCTCTCTTATTGTCCCATGCTACGTCTTGCCACGTGGGAGAGCTGCCGTTTCTAGGCTGGATGGCGATAGAGATAACTCCATCCTGACTGGAGATCACAGCGGTGATAAGTTTGTCATTGCGCTCACGCTGAACTGAAAGGATGCAGGGCAACGGTTGCCGTATAGGTTCATGCCCGTCTCGGGTGAGGCAGACGCCAACGTGTATTCGGCTGTACGTAAACATATTCTCAGTGTCTCCCAGTGGCAGGGCCTCAGTTGACGAAATGCTGTCTGGCCCTTTCGGTGACAGTATTGAGGATAGGGGGATCCCTGAGAAAAGCGTCTGAATTGAAGTGTCTTGCCAGGGGTAGTCGACCCAAATTCCTGTATTCAGCCCTTGTGTGAGGATGGCATCGTTACTGTGCGGAGGCATGATCTTGTTCTTCTTCATAGATCCTGTCAGCTTCCGAAGATTTGAGAATAAAGCCTGGTATCGTTCGAGGAGTCTGGCGACATCATCTTGCCCACTGGCTAGAGCCGTCCTCTCCAGGGATGAGATCTCTTCAGAGGATCTGTTTCCGATCTCAGGTCGGTGTGCCAATATTTCGCTGAGTATCCACTGGCATTTTGCCAAGTCAGCATTGCCCTGCTGCTGTAGAATGTCAAGCCTTTCCGAATTTGGTGCACGGCGTTTGGCAACTTGCTCTATAGTGCTCCTGCCCCTCAAAAACCACCAAGAAGCCGCCCGTAGTAGATTTTCGAATGTGGATGAGGACAGGGATTCCTTAGATTCCGCTGATAACTCGAATAGCTTGTACAAGTAGCCGATCCGGCCGGCGAATTCATCTAGCGATTCGTTATTTACCGGCGGTGCAGGTGGATGCGCATATACCGGTCTTGCCATCGGTTGAGGCTCTGCCTTAACGGGCGAGACGACGGGTGAGACAGTATGCGTTGAACCACCATTGGCCCTTGGACTTCTGGCGCTGCTCTCGTCATTGTAACGGGGCGGCGATGAGTAGTTTGAGCTAACATCCGTATCAGGCGACTTCGGTTGTGTATTAAAGGCGTCGCTGACTTGGGAGGAAAATGATTCCAGCGGGGTGTTGCTGCTTCGAGATACAGGCCGCCTCTGAACAGAAGACCGAGGGTTTTGCTGGTCGGCAATGAGAGCTTGTCCTTCGGAGATCTTCATCTCTTTCTGCATCCTCGCCACTAGAGCTCCATGGTCTGGATCGCTGCTGGCCGCAGCGATACCGGGCGGTGGTGCGCCGTAGCCACCTGGTACGTCGGCCCTTCTTTGTGATGCACTTGGTTGTAATCTTGGAGCGCCTGGTGCCCAAGTCTGGCCCGCAGGCACCTGGGCTGCTGGTTGCGATCTTGGGTCCCTCGGCGGTGGATTTGATCGTTCCCGGTCGTTTTGTCCATCATTGCCTCCATTTGGCCGATATCCTGGCGAAGGTTGCCCGGCAGGAGTCTGAGGATATGATTGTGCACGTTTCTTTGCGGCAGATATTTGGGCAGTCGGGATCTCACACTCGTCACCGCCTTCTCCCATTACTTCAGGATATCTGTCGGTGAAGCGCACCACCAGTCCCTTGCGACTTGGTCTGGCTGGCTTAGATTCTGGACGGCTTTGCGACGAGTCTCTGGAACGGATAACCTCAGACGCTGTAGGCCACCGCCGGGCGCCAAGGGTATCAAGCTTTGCGAGTTTCGGTGTCGCATTCTGATTCGGATCGGCACCATTCATGTGCAACGTGTCGGAAGGGCGCTGTAGGAATGATGCTACATATTCGTCCTGGTTCCCCTTCCTCTCCTTGTTCTTGTTGCCAAATAATCTTCCCACTAGGCGCGCAGCTGCGATCTGCTTCGAGCTGGGCCCGTCCTGGCCTCGTTGTTCATCCATGCCGAGACCTCGAGGAGTCGAGAGAGCTATGGGGAGGACATTGGTTAGCAAGACGTGGTCGAAGCGCGTGTTGTAGGAGCGGTGGATAACCAGACGAGACGGCGCTGTCACTTTGCGTGATGTCCAGTACTAGTCGGGGTCGTGAATCACACTTACTGGCTAGATCTCCATGTGGGAGCCGCTCTGAATTGGGATCGTGTGCCTCGCCCGCAGCGGGGGTCGAGATAAAGGTCGCGTTTGTCAGGTACGGAAGGCCCAGCGGGGTAGTAGGTCTCGATAAGCACTGCAGCTAATGTCGGAGATGGCGACAGGATTCCTTGGCTTTGATGTTTTGGAGCACGACCTTAAACTTCCCTCCGAAACCGCGCGGCAAGACAAAAACAAAGAGATGCGAGGATGTTTAAAGTGCAGTCACAGATTAAGAGATTAGGAGCAAGAGTGCGCGATTACTGGAGGAACGAGTAAGTCTAAAGTCAGCTGTAGATTTGTGGTGCTCTGAGCGCGCATCAGCCCAGCGACGGGCGAATCGACCCAATCACGACAGAGCAGGTAGAGTTCGGATAGTATTTCGACGTTAGCAACGTTAGCATTGGAAAAAGGGAGTGCCCGTCTTCATTTGGGGATGGAGGCATGTGAATGGTCAGAGTGGGTTTTTGGTGCTGTCGGGGGTGGGAATGGGGGGGGGATTGGGGGAATTTTGGGGGTGGAGTGGAGGAGTGGTGTTGAAAAGCATCATCGTGTACAGACAGGGAGACAGGGCTCGTGTGATCATCGCTCTCCCAGCTACTGGCGCAGCACTATAGGGCAGGAGAGTGCAGTGGAGTGCAGTACAGCAGAGAACAGCTAACAACATCTGGGGGGGGCTTGGCCACGATGATACAGACGATGATGCCCAGTCCCCACCACTGACCCTGAGAAGTGATAACGAGGGGGAAGACGGGGGAAGATCAATCTATATTTGGCTAAGATCCGGAAGGAGCTGCCCTCATCGTCACCATCGCACTCGACGCACTCGACGCACTCGACGCACTCGACGCGCTTGGATGGTGAACTGAACTCTGTGCTCCTGCCCGCCCTCGCTCGTGGGTCGGTCTTTGGGCTGACTGCACAATACAAATGCATACAAAAAGCATACGAATGCAAACAATCGAGTCGAACGGATAGGGATGACTGTTGATCCTGTGGCTGTACTGCACTGTACTGTGCTGTACAACCAACTTACAGTAAGATATTCATGCAAATCTTCTCCACTGACTGTGCCGCAGCTACCTATTTTTCCCAGCACTGACCGCAATATAGATGCAAATAATATAAATAAGTGTGCCGCCCAGACTCAGGCTATATGCATATACTCATACGACAAGTCAAACCATAATATAGTACTCGTGGAGCCCGGTGCAGTCTCGACGCCGGACGCTGCAACGCCGTTCGCTGAGCACAGTGCACCCAACGGCACCTTCCATTTCCATTTCTATTTTCATATTTCCATCTCCATATTCTCCGTCAATGCTACTCTGCATCGGCATCGTTGGACCAGTGGACCCATACTCGCTCGTACTTTGTGGATGTGTTTAGTGTCTCGGGGGGATCAAATGGGATCAAAGGGAATCCAGGGAATCAAGGGAATCAAGGGAATCAAGGGAAAGAAAGAAAAATGTCGTGCGGCACAGCAGAAAGAAGGGTAATGAATTGTCACACAGAGTACGTACGCGCTCAGTCCAGTATTACGGTATATATCCATTCCATTGTGCCGAAGCCTAACAAACATTACCATACCATACCATCCCACATACCACATACCACACGTCTTTCTCGTTTACTGCTTACTTTTATACACGTATTATCCTTGCCCCTACCTAACCTTTTTACATATTATGAATGCCTTCCTATCCTATGAATCCTTTCTAATTCAACGAATCCTTCTCCTTTTTCCCCTTCCCCTTCCCCTTTGCTCTGTGTTGTCTTCAGCAGCCCCACATCGTATTCCCATCCCGCGCTCGCGCTGCCTTGGTTCAGATTTCGCGCCAAGCAGCTTACTACTGTACGAAGTACCGTGCCTCCAAATCGTGGCTTAGCTCGTTTATAGTTTCGCATTTCGATACAGAAGAAGTCCACCCAACGACACATAATATTGCTCCCACGTCACTCCATCACCCCATCTCCTCCCTTCCCCCAAGTCACCGAGGAAAACCCCACGACCGTTGGACTCACAACCACGGATCCTCCTCCATACATGACGTCGAATTGTCCTTGATCTGGCCTCGACAGAGCCTCGCCATTGCCTGCATGCTCTCCCAGAACCGGCCGTGCGCGACGCTGCTCGACTTCGTCCAACGAACCCCATGAGGGTGTTCTCCGAGGCAACGCGAAGCCCCAGCGAAATCTTCGGCCAGAGCGACAATGTGCCCGGGAATCAACGGCATATGATGCTCAAGATGTCTGCTGATGTATCCGGCGTCCGCCCCGAGGCCTGCCACTTCGAACGCAACGGCGGCAACGATCACAGGCCGTCGCATTCAGGGAGACGCGGTCTTGCTGACCACAAGGGGGCTACACACACGGTTCGGTCGGCCCCAAGGCGTCGCCTCCTCCAGTATGGATTGGGATTAATAGCTGCGAGTCTATGTATCACGCCTGTGCTAGCCGTCTTGGTCCCGTTTGAAAATTGTCTGTCGGAATCATACATTGGAAGCACCCCCAAGAAACTACAATTCACACCCATGTTTGTGGATGCCTCCTTTGATGCAGCAAGCGACGCGCACAATCTGCAATTTAGGGTCTATGGGAATGTCTCTGGAGCATATACAAACGTCAATCTTCCACCGGCGAATGACCCTTCGTGGGCCGACCCGAAAAGCACAGATGGAAAGATAGAAAACCTTCCGCAACCTATTTACAAATATACCACGCTATACAACAAGATCAATGTTGTGACATATCAACCGTGGAGCCAGTTTCTCAACTTCTGTGACCAGGTGGACAATGGAGTCTGCCCCCTTGGGCCGGCATTCTCTGCGGATATGTGAGGATACCCGTATGTCCCTTACTTTATTTGCATATACTAATATACGATTCTATAGAGACGACCCGAAAAGCTTCCCCTATTTTACCGTTTCGAATAGCATGGACTCATCATATGCCTTCACATCCCTGATTGCTACATTTCTGATCATAAATGGCGACAATCTAGATCCCGCGACAAATCTTGGGTGCATATCTACAGAAGTGACTCCGGACCTCGGCGGCAGTATTAGCAGTATGCTAAGGATCATTCCATTTGCCGTCCTTATACTGGTTGCAGTTGCAACGGCGGTTGCTGGCATCCTGAGCCCCTGGGGCACCACCAACCTGTTCAAGTGGACGACAAACTACGGCAGAGATGCTGACCTGCTGAGACTGGTTACGCCTGGCTTTGGTGACTGCTTACAGTACATCCAATTCGTTGCCCTCACAGGCGGCCTTTCCCTGAGCTACCCTGGCTTCTATCAGCCCGTCGTTAGCAAGTTTGCCTGGTCAGCGCTCATGTTCGATCAGAGTTTCGTCACGAAGGGAAACGGCACACAGAGCCTTGTTGATGGCCTTTATGTCACCCATGGGGCACATGGTCTTGATCATCTAAGCCAGCTCGTTGGGATGACGGGAGTGAGTGATATATGGGCAGGCATGGCCGTGTGGCTATTGTCGATCATCGCAATCGTGGTAGCTGCTATTCAAATCGGATTCTTCCTTCAGTGGGCTTTCCGTCGCTTCTCTAGGATCCAGGAGGAAGATCTACGGTCGAAGAACATGCCATTTACTGTCGGCAATGTCATACGCATAGTCTTCAGTTACTTCTTACTGCCGATTACCTCACTCTCGATGTTCCAGCTTGTAATCACTGGAACCTCTCCCCCAGCCACAGTAGCCCTAGCTGCTCTGCTACTTCTCACCCTCGTCATATTCGCAGGCTGGCTGCTATACGTTGTTGCCTCGAGCCGGCCACGCTCATTTCTCTTCGATGACCTCAGGACCGTTCTCCTATACGGGTCACTATATAATACATATTCGGACGATGCGGCTACTTTCGCACTTGTCCCAGTACTGCTCACGTTTGTCCGCGGCATTGGTATTGGCGCTGTACAGCCGTCTGGAATAGCACAGATTGTGATCCTGGCAATCTGCGAAGTCATCAATATCGTGACCCTGCACGCGTTCCGGCCATTCCATTCACCGACTTCTATGAATGCATACCACACATTCTTTGCCAGTGTTAGATTTGCCTCCATCCTTCTTATGGTTGCATTTGCACCATCCCTTGGTGTTTCGGATGGGGCAAAAGCGTGGATTGGATACGCGATTTTGGTGCTGCATGCCATTGTGTTGATCTTCGGATTTTTACTCAATGCGTTCCAGACGATAGTCGAGGTTGTAGCTCGCCTGGCTGGCGTTGGAGTCGACGATGACAGCGGCTTCGCCAAGGTCTTTGGCCTGAGACAACTATCTCGACGACTGCCGCGTGGCGCATACTCGAAGCAGAGCCAGTCCTACAATGGCGCGCAGTTGGTCGACCGTAAATCACCACAGTTAACGAATGGTGGCTTAAGGACCCAGTCGGCAAGCAGTGGGCATATACTCTTGGATGGAGCTAGGCCTATCGACAGAAATAGCAGCGGCTCGATCCAGCCTACAAATATGGACAGCTACAGCAGCTACACCCCGACCACGGCGCAGGATGGAAATGGGTTCTTGTTTATGCCGTCTGCAGCAGTCCTGGCAGGACAAAAGGATAAGGGTGCTCTAACCCTCAACACAGTGGACACTTCAGATCCTTACTACCGACCACCTCGAGCCCGTCGGCCCACAATAGACGCCTACAGCCCCGGAGCCAGAAGCAGAGGCTCTTGGGCAAGCGGCGATTGGGGAGCCAGAAGGGGGAGCCAGCCCGGGTCATCGACCGCCGGCGACGCCTTCGAAGGGCCCTCCATCTCCGGCCGCGAAACCCCCGTCCCCTCCTTCCTGCCCTCCCAGAACCAGCAGCACGCCGACCGCCCCTCCCAAGAACACAGGCGCTCCCAAACCGACTACACGACGCGCGAAGTCGACTTCTACTACGGCGTCCGTGGGCCCGCGCTCAACGCCAACGTCCCCAACCGCCGCCTCCGCACCGGGCCCGTCGACCCCACGAACCCGGTCACCGTCGCTAGCGGCTGGTTCAAGAACCTCCTCGGCGGCAAGACGAAGGAGAAGGGCAAGGGCTTCGAAGTCGTCCGCAGCTCGCGCATGCCGCCCGGCATGGACCCGCGCAACGGCGGGCCATCCCCTGAATCGCCACCCGAGGGCATCCCGATCGCGGCCACGGGCGCGGTCCGGCGCGACCTGGATAACGATGAGCCTACGAATGTAGGTGAGGGGAACGAGGGGATGGTGGGTGCCAAGTCGCCCTTGTTGTCGCAGCATAGCGATGATGGTTCGGATGACGATGATGGGGACGAGGGGTTCGAAATGACGCATATCTCGGACGCTCCCCCCTTACTCCCCGAGCTAGACCGCGGGAAGGGCCTCGAGATCCCGAGTCGTTTCCCCAGCAAGGCGAGTTCGAAAACGCCGCAGCCGCCGCTGGTGGATGAGGACTTCCCGATCCCGCGCAAGAGCTCGAAGCGCGCGTCGCAGCAGGGCTTGCAGGCCCTACAACCACCCACCGCCTCGGGACAGTCGTCCTTTGCGTCTTCTTCCTCGCCTGGTACTTCGGCCAGGGGACAGCACGATGAGCGTCCTGGGGGATCATCGCACTCGCGCCATGGCTCGGTGGAGCCGCCGCTGATTAGTCTGAATGACGACTCCTCGCTCCTCGGGGGCCTGAATGCGCATACGCGCCATGATCGGCCGACGAGCATGGGTGTTGTAAGGAATCATAGTATTCGCGTCACGGATCGCGGGGAGGATGGGGATGAAGTGCGCAGTAGCGCGGCGGAGATTGTGAGTCTGAGTAGTCAGAGGTCGAGGGAGACGGGGCGGTCGTGAGGTCTCGATCGATGCTGAGACCCTGAGGATGGGATAATAACTAACTAATACTCTACTAACTACTACTACTTTGCGACGATTTTCTTCTTTTCTTTTTCAATTTGTTATTTTACACAGCTTTTTGGGGCTGCGATGTACATGCGGGCAAGGGGGAAATAGGGTTTACGAATCTCCTTTGTTTCGTCGGGGGTGGAAAAAAGTCCTCGTTTTGGGCGCGGAACGGGAAGCGGGGTGGAACTGTATATAATGGTCTTTTTTTTTTTGCGAGCAAGCAAGCAATGCAAGCGGGAGGGAGGGAAGGGNTTTTTTTTTTTTTTTTTTTGCTCATGAAGTTGGTGATGATGGACGTGGACGGGACCTGGAGAGAGGCCGTTTGTTGATATAATACTTGGGATGGGACGATAGGATGGAGAATGGGCATATGGCTAGCTAGCTGGCGGTGGCGGTGGTGACACGCGGAGTAGCTAGGACCGACCTTGGTGGTTGTGGTTGGAGAAGCAATATATGCATGTACTGTAACGAGGGACAGGATGGGCGTGTTGCAGATTGAGTGATGCCAGTCCAGTCGGTCGTACAGGGCAATTAATGTAGCTGGCTGGATGAGCGAGGGACTGGGTGGTACTACCACCTGTCCAGATAACCACTCTCGCCCGCCCGCGTCAGTCAAGCCACACTGCTGTATGGACAAACCGTTCAGTACAGGAGTGCGTATGCACGATATGCAGGTATAGCAAACCCACGGAGTACCCCGATCCTCCTCCTCTCCAACACCTCACCACATGCACGCACCTTCTCCGACGATCAACCCATCACCACAGACACCAGCCACGCACCACCAGCTGGTTCAACCCGCCAAGGTGTCCCTCACGGACGCAAGAGAAAAAAAAAAAAATCCCCACACGAAAACACGGGACAGCTCATCTTATCCTTATTGCGATATTGAAGGTTTCGGTGTCCCCATCCCTCGGGGTTGGGAAGGTTGGGTCTATCCCCCTCAAGCCATGCCTGTTCCAACCTAACTCTGGGTGTCCTTGTGTCCCCTCAGCGCCTTCCCTATTCCACTCTAGGGATTGGGATAGTAGTGTTAGTAGTGTTAGTAGTGTTACCAGTGTCGTAGCCTGTCCTCTAGAGTCCTTGCCTCATCCTCCTTAGGCCTCATGCGGGCGCGGGGATTATCCGGACCCCTGTCCAGCTCTGAGCCCAGCAGAGCTGAGTGCTCTGGGCTTGTGGTGCTTGCGGAGCTGGGGCTTGGTACTGTACCAGCTCTCCCAGGTGCTAGCGTTGTCCTTGCTAGGCTGGGAAGTGGCGTGAGGTATCGGTTCCAAGGTCGATAGGGAGGGTCCACTTTGGATCGATTAGCGACTGGGAGGCTGTGAGCGACATTTGCCTTTGGGGCCCTGGGATGGGATGGGAATTCGTTAGTTCGCTTTTGGTTGAGGGAAGATGGGGGGGGGACTTGCTTGCGAGGATGACGGGGGACTTTTTTTTTCAACCAGGGTTCTGTCAAGGTGTAGTGCGCTCTAATGTGGCATTTGTTGCTTTGCTTTGCTTTGCTTCTTCTTATCTCGTGGGCCAGAGGAGGGAGAGGGATACCTGGTTGGGGCGTAAACGTGGCCATTGGCAGGACGCGTACCTGGCTGGACGGGATGGGGAGGTGCTAAGTTGTGGAACTTTGCCAATTGGGGGTGGCTACGTGCGAGGTATGGGGATGGATGCGGTTGGGGAGAGTGGTGTTGTAGGTACATATTGTATGGATTGATGGAATGGATTGATGGGTAGAATGAGCATATGAGGGTATGGGATGGGATGGGATGGGATGGTATAATATGGGTTGTCGCACAATCAATTGTGTCTGCTATAGATTCTCCGTAGTTGTAGTTGTATATATCGTACTATACCTACCTATACACACTAAAATCCTAATGTTTTTAAGAAATAGTACTACAGTATACTGTACACAACTCAAAAATCAACCCGCGTCGCTCAATCTCCCCTTCCTCTTCCTTTTCCCCATCTCATCTTCCCTATCCCGTCTGAAATTCATCACTATCTCCTAAACCACATCTCCTCCCGAGACCCTCCAAGCCTTCCAACCTCCACCTCCCACCCATCCCAGCCTCCGTCCCTACCCATACCCATACATACCCATCCCCCATCTCCATCCCATCCCTCCTTCTCCCCG